>BMAO01022180.1:0-20475 GCA_019973975.1 Trichonephila clavata
AGATTTAAGAAAATACCGAATATCGGTATTGAACTTTTGATCTGATATTGCAATCCCTACTTATCCTACTCATAGCCAATACATACCGTCTATTTGACTTCTGGTATATATTTTTTTGTCCCCAATCAATTCACATGAATTAAATTTTTGTGGAGTTTTACATTTTCAGCAAACGCTTAGGAATATAGATGACAATCCTACAATTAAATTTATCACCCATTTTTATTTTCCCATGACTCACAGAGCATCGTTTTTTCGATGGAATATCCAAAATGAAAGGCTTTCTATGAGAGATGAAATAGCATGGACACACACACACACACACACACACATCCGAGAATGAAAAGAAATAAACAAACGGGCTCAGAAAAAAGAGCAAAGTTAAAACTAAAATTGAATTACTAAGTGAGTATTCAGATTCCAAAAATGATGCACATTCTTTTAAAAATTTCCATTGGATGTGAGATTATATATTTAAATTAAATTCAAATTAAGTAATCAAATAAAAGGAAAGTCCAAATTATATCAAATAAATCTAGGAGTCAGATTTGGTTTGAGACAATTCAGTGCAAATACTTATATTCTAGACATAGAATCTTAAATGTACATGATTTTACACAAGCTAAAAATTTCTTCCAAGGACAATATATATAATTCGATAATTTTTTTTTCTCTCTGAAATATAATAGTTTGTTCGAAATAGTTTTGTAAATTAAAATATCATTCCCTTTGCTTTCGCAAATTCCACAAAAACGACAAATCGTTTCCAACAAAAAAAAATTTAAGTAATTTTTTTAAAGGAAAGAATTGTCAATAATTTTTTTCATATAGTTGTTTATTTATTTAATCAGAAAAAAGGTTTATAATGTTCGGTGTATTGAATTCAATATTCATATTTAAAAACTTTCTAGTTGCACATTTTTTTGATTTTCTTAAACGAAATTACTTATATTTTGTACAATATATTTATCTTTCAATTATATTGAAATCATATACAGTATAGAGCAGGAGTATCAAACTTATTTCCCGCAATGGGCTAAAAAAGTAAAAGCAGTGACGCCTTAAGATTTCTTGAAGTCCTTGTGCATAAGTAGGCCTTACCTACTGCCCTTTAGCGCATATAACGTGTATTTGCCATTTTTAGACAGAAACATACATCTTTCATGTGATGAAATATTTATTTGTGTTTTGTATTTATAATAAATCTCATTTATTATTTTTTTTTACCTTTTACGAACATTCCTGTAATACTCTCATCTTTTTTTTTAAAATCTGTATCCTACATATCCATTTTTAGTACTGGAGAATGAATGAGCATGTAAAAAAAACGTCTCTGAGTCACAAGCATAAATATTCAAATAACTCTGTCTTTTTGTTTCATTTAACGTATCAATTGCTAGTATCATCCAAAAAATAGAACATCTAATAAAAGTGTCAATAAAAATTTTCAATTTTGAGTGGCATGTCCTAGGTTTTTTTAAAAAAATACCATGCATAATAATAGTTTAACAAATGTAATCTATTTCGTTTGTAATAAAAATCCAGAAGTTCTTTGCAAAAAGAAATTCTATTGATTCTTATAACTTTTATCTACTGTTCAATTCCATTTACTCAACAAATATGACCAAGAACAAAATTATTTTGCTTTGGCAAAAATCCCACAGTATCAATTACTCTGCCATACAGAAAAATTCAAAGTTATGGAAATTTCAACAGATCATTTGAATTTCGTAGCAACAGTTTATCTATATCGGTTACAAATTGTAAACCAACAAATTAAAAATAAACCATACAAAATTTATGAAAGTATCTTTTAATTGAATAAATTCAACTCTATTTAAAACATTTAAAATATTCCAAAACAATTCGAAATTTTCCAGCGAAATGAAAGGTTTTTGCGAAAATACATGTTCGTATACAATGTACATCCAAATTGCACGCGTAAATTCACTTCAGTTCGATGAAATTCACCGGAAGAAAAGAAATATAGAATTGCTTTCAATACAATCCTCAGGAAATTCTTTCTTTGATGATACTGGTAGTTTGTGGTTAATTTGCCATTGAACAGCTGTGAGGAATTTTGAAGCGGAACTTCGAATGTGCTTATACATTATGAGCCATGGATTAAATAGATTATTGTATAATCTCGATATCTACAACAGCATCAATTCGATAACGCTGAGCATGAGGACTTAAATAGCTTGAAGAGTATACCACAGAATAAGAATACTGTCCTACAAGTAAACATAACAGCATGGTAATAACACAATAAGTTGCTACTCAAGATGAAATATATATGTCTTAAGACACTGGCATTTCAATTCGTCTTCAAACCTTAAGCGAATTCTTTATCGACAAAGAAGTTAAGTGTATTTATGGAATGGCTATATAAAAGTACATACTTCAATTTTCTTTGAAATGTGGTCAAAATGTAGCTTAAAATATCTAGATTTAATGTTGCTGATTTGATTGTATGCGTTAATAGTTCAGAATAAGTTCGATTTTTTTTTTTTTTTTAAATGAGTATTCGAAGATGGAAAGCATTGTTTTCTCAAGTAACGACATTGTTTATTTCGAAATGATATTTTTTGATACAGTTTGATTACTGTGACCCTTTTTTTATTCTTCTGTTGCTGACCGGAAGAACGCATTTCCAGATCTTTCTAGAGCGTGTAAGTCATTGCTACATTCTAGAAACCACCGGTCAGGTCATGACGTCATGGGATATTCCTAAGATCTTTCTCTCCTTCTATATAATAGGAAACGGGGAGAGAACCGAGCAATTACGCATCTCCAAACCAGTCTTGAATCCGCCATGACCTTCTCCAAGACGCAGGTGAGTTCGCGCGCTTTTCTCCTTCTGATATTCCATCTTGCGCTGATATGAAAAACAGGAGCTTATTGCCGGCTTTAAAGTGACAGAAGTGATTTTAATGTCATTTCAAAAAGTTTAATTTTCGAGTACGTGTAAAATGCAGTTGAATTTTTTAAAAGAATATTCACTGGCCAGTTTCATTCAATATTGAATTGATGTTTATGCAAGGGGTTGTAAATATCGTAAGTCAAGCAAGATTTTAATTTTTTAAAATATGTTCTTCTTTTTTCGGACACTTAGAAGCTGAAAATTCTTTCTCTTAACACGAATTTAAATACAGTAATACCCCGAGTGATAACTTCATAAGTCGAGGTATGATTTCGCTTATTATACATATAAATTATTTTTAATTGAAGCTGGAGGAGAAAGAAAATATTAGTTTAGGAAAAAATGTTTCAAAAAATTTTAGGTAGTACAAATACAAATCGCAAACCGAAGTTATTTTGATATAGAAGTTTGCACATAAATCATAACAAATATTTTTTTTCTCGCATAAATACGTTTTTTTATTCCTGGACGGTTTAATAATTTTTTTACTCCTTTTATCGTTGGAGCCGATATTTTCTAAAATTTGTAACCCTTTTTCAATTAAACTGAGGCCTCCTGTCAAATTCCCAACAGATATTCGATCTGACTGAACTGGGTCTACAGACTCAGGTTCTTCAATGTTTTGCTCATGCATTTCTATGAGCCCATCGATTGTCAGCTCCTGATTGTGGGAATCCAGCAATTCTATCCACTTCTAAATTTATTTGCCTGGCAAAATCGACATCTTCTTCAATCCATTACCTATTTCCCCAATGTTATCAATTTTCCCCCTCAAATAAAAGACGAATTGACGAGATTTGTGAAAATCGCGTAAGTCAGGATAGCGGAAGTCAAGGTGCATGTAAAAGATGTTTGATTTAAAATTTTGTCTTCCAAGTACATAATGAGCAATTTTTTTCACACGATGGATCAACTATAACTCTCAGAAAAGAAGCACGTTGAATTATTTGTAGTGTTACTAATGTTTGTAAATGTTTAATAAAGATTGGTAAAAATCGGTTTCCAAGAATATTTCAGAGCAAAAAATTGTTCTTTTATGTCAATGGACATTTTAATCCTGTGCTGATAAAATAATAACTTTGGTTCTTATATCAATACTGCTGCTGCGTTTTTTAATTTATGATATAAAGTGAAAGGACTAAAAAAAGGCATTTTATAATAAATATACTAGAGCCCCCGCGAAACAGAATAAGAGTAGATCTATTGTGGTAATCTCTTAGGAACCTTTTCAACTTAGATTTTGTGTAAAAATCACAATTTAGATTGAATATTTAAAACATAACACTTATCTATTAAATAATTTTATTTATATACGCAAAAATTCTCACTTGTAGCTCAAATATATGGTTTCTTCGTACATAAGTTTTTAAAACATACATTTAAAATAATTTTGATGCATAATCTCTTACCATAAAATAAAGAACTGAGCAGGGGAAAATATTTAAAAATCCAACTTTTATAATTCTTACAATTTTTCTTCCACATTTCTCATAATTTTAAAATTTTTGCATATTTATTGGGCCATTTATTTTTATTATTAACTAGATTTCTGAATATATTACCCTGTCTGGTTATAATTGCAATAAAAAATAAAAATGACCGTGTGCTTTTTTCAAAAGTAATTATTTTAAAGAAAATAAAATATCACATTTGATAAAAATTAATTCGAAATTTTTTTAAATATTAAATGGTACTTATTTTTTTATTTTAAATATTTTTTTATTATTTTTTGTCTTTATCTTCTATGTAACCCATAACGTACTATACTAACTAATAAAATAGAAGAAGAATTTCTGAAGCTGTTAATTTTCGAACAGATTTAGCATAATTTCGCGGAAAAGCTATATATATAGCATGGTCGAAAATCTTTTGCAATATTATGTGTTAGAAATATTTTTAAAGTAAAAATGAAAAATAAAAATCACATTTATAAGTTAATCACTTACCCGGTAAGCTCTTTTCGTGTAATTTTCCTAAGCGTTGTTAATAAATCTTATCCAAAATAATTATTGATAATAATCAAAAATTCTTCACACTCATCATGCTAAATTAGGAATAAATGTTTAAAACTTAAATTCGGTATTTAAAATTAGAAATTCAGCTTCAGTTATTCGAATATCGATTGCAAAGTTCTTGCAACAGCATAGTGGTCCCGCCAACTGAATAGTTGTGGTCGCCAACTCATGGCCGGCGTGGTTTCTGTGATGGGTTCGAGTCCTGGTATCATCGAAGACCCACCGTGTGGAATGGCTTATGAACATTTAAAACTGTCGAGAGGTTCAAAGTCCCCAGGTTGGAAGAGATTTTAAGTTTGGAGAGAGGTGTACCATCTCAGGCATCGCCCTTGTCACTTAACGATATTCAAATTGAGAGTTTTATCGCCAACAGTCTTCATATTGTTCGAAAAAAGTTAGACATTACTCACTCATTTGTAATACTATAGGGTCAGGTTGGGAATTACGTCGAACGCGATCGACCAGTGGATCACGAAGACATTTTGGGGTGACCGCCTAAAGATTTTACCAGTTAGTAATTATATACAGAAAATTCACGATTGACTGACAGCACGCAGACTAAGCCTTACTGACTATAATAACAAAAACTAACTTCAGATAAAAATGTTTTATTTTTTAATTTATTTTGAATTATTTCATAATAAATTATCATTTGATATAATTATATTTGAGGCTATAATTATTAAGTTTGTATGCTGCGTTTTGCTTTAAACGCGGTTTTAAAACTGTTGTTTTTTTATTCTAGTTCTGCAGGTATAAATACATATTCCGTACTTATTAAGTTAAAATAATATCCTTTCCCTTACCTCTCCACACCTACGACATTGGGCAGTAGCGTACACAAGAATTTTTAAAGGGAAGGGGGTCGAGGGTTGAAGGTCTACCATTCTCGCATCATACCCCAATACGCAGCCAAACATTTTTTTTATTTCGTCGATTGTCGGGAACAAAAAAAGCAAAAAAATAAACTACTGAGTAAATATAACTAACATTAATAATAAAAAATACTAATATCAAATACTTAATTACATTTTACATACTATATACATGGGACTATAACGAATCGGAAAAAAAAATTAAGGGTTATGAGAGAGGGTCCGGACCCGTGGACCCCTCCCCCACCCTTGTGTGCGCCACTGACTCAAGGTGGACCGCAACTCCATGAAAAAATTAAAATTAGCCCGCACGCTGGAAAAGTCTGCCCACCCCTGCTATAGGGCATAGGTACTCAACGTGAGCGATAACGCCCCCTTGTGGGCGTTTGAGGCTTTCAGGGAGGCAGTAAAAGACCCAGAGAAAACTAGAGGATGTTGAGATGGCACGGAGGAGCTTGGACAGATTAACCAAATATAGCCTAAAAAGACTAAAAAACCACTGATTATGTACTAACAAAAAGTAAACTTCAATATTGTTTAACTTATGTTGATTGCATATATTTAAATCATTTCTAAATCACATGCACGAAAATTCCCATATTTCGGTAGTTTGGGAAGTGGATGAAAAACTTAATGATTTCATTACATTCAGACCGACATTAAATCGAATGATATAGTGCCTTTTAATTTCTGTAGTGCACGCGTGGTCTTTGTCTGTGAGCAGTAGGAAAATGTTTCGTCCACTGCATTTCATTACGTATATTATCCAAGAAACATAACTAAATATGTTAACCAGGAATTCACGTGTGATTCTTTAAAGGCTGAAACTATGAATTTATATTTATATTGAAATCAAAGTTTATTACGAATTACTTCGTATCATCAAAACCCTTGCCTGTCTTTATAACAGGTGAGCTAAAACTTTTATTCCATTCTTTTAAGTGAAGAAGAAATTCAGTAGCGTTTCAATTCCAACAACATCCTATATCTTTTTCTACAATATATAATATTACACATTTAAATACATTTGTGGCAATAGCTACTTCAAATTCGCAAGTAAAAAAATTGGGGCTGTAGAAAAAACTTAAATTAAAAAATATATTCTAATAGTAATAGAATATTTTTTAAAATTTAACTCTTGTTTTCACAATTTATTACACTCTTTATTTCTGTAGAGTGGGAGGGGGCGATATCAAAATATTCACAAGAAAAGGGGGCGGTATTGAAATATTCAATAGAAAAGGGGGCGTCAGTTCAGAAAAGGTTGGGAACCTATGCTATAGGGATTCTCTTCAACATAAACTTTTTGAAAAACAAATAAGAATTAAATTAATTATAATTATAATTTAATATTTCTGTTTAATGTTATATGTTAAACAATGCACAATAATATTTCACAGAACCAAAAAGATTTATTATTCTATATCTAATTCTTATTGAAACTTAAATTTTCATTAATTTTATTCACACGAACAGAAATATTCAAAGAAAATATAAACAGAATAAATTTGTTCTAATTCACAAAAACCCCCAAGATAATCTTTCTTCTGGAAAACAAATTATCTAATACGTTTTCTTTTTCTTCTAGTTCAATAGGTTATGAGTTATTCTTTCACATTTTTTTTCGTATAATAATGCTCTTTCAGTTTCAAGGTTGACCTTCATTTTTCAATCTCTTTCATCTTTTGAAACTAGTTTCGGTTCACTAATTACACGAATTTTCTTGACCTGAAGAACGATCCATCAATCACTTTGAATATTGATGCCTAATTTGCAGGCTTTATTCATACAATTAACTTCTTTACCTACTTTACGTCTAAATAGATTATCAATCGAATGCCATTTGCAAATTCGAAAACACTGTCTTAACAAACAAATATAACGACAAATATGTTTCAGGAGTTGAAGTGTGTTCTTTTTTACCATGATAGCAACTATGTGACGAAACTAATTTTTTAAAACTAATATAATGAATGACGAATAGAAATTAATCATGTCATACAGGAACACTAATAAAAAGGAAAACCAAATATTTATCATAAGCTAAATTATCAAAAAGAATTCTGCAGGAAGAGAAGCATGAATTGAATTTTAATGATGCAAAAAAATCGGAATGAGAATAGAATTTTAAAAACAGATTATACTCCAGTTTTAAAATATTATTTCCAAGATATCCGTTAAAATCCGTTACGAAATCTTGTTACAAATCCATTTTAGTAAAAAATATATATTTATGGCTTAGAGTTGGGTTGAAATAGTTATTTTAGACCTCGAAAGGAGTTAACTTCGATTACTTGCGTTAGAAAAATTTAATAAAGCTCAAATAAAGACAAATTAAGATTGTAAAAAGCAAGTTTTTCCATTTTTGAATTACTGTTTTCAAAATATTTCATTAAAAATCCTTGGAAATTGATGGAATCTACCAAAAGTCCTTAAATGAAAAAAAAAAAATTATTGAATAGAGCTGGTAGGAATAATTTTTTAGGTTATGAAAAAAGATTTTTACCTTTTTTCCTCCTTAATAAAACAAATAAAAAAAAAAGACGAATTAGAATAGAGTTTTAGAAAAGCTCCTTTCCGTTTTTGAAATAATATTTTCAAAATCCCTTACACAATCTCACCAAAAATCCATTTAAATAAAAAATGAGAGTTGTTTTGAGATGAGTTGAAATATATATCTATTCTGAACGATTAAAAAAAAAAGAATATTTCCTTTTTGTATCAAACGATTTTAATATGGCAAAAATAAATAAATAAATAAAAAACGAGATTTAGAACACAGAATTAAAAAAAAAAAAAAAAAAACGATTTCACATTTTTAAAATAATGTTTTTAAAATCCCTTATAGAATCTCATTAAAAATCTATTTAAATAATAAATAAAAATAGTCTAAAACCGAGTTGGAATAGCTATTTTAAGTCATGAAAAAATAATTATTACCCTGTTGCAACAGACAACTTTAATAAAGTAAAAAAAAAAAAAAAAAAAATTGAATAAAAAAATATTTCTATAACTTCGAAATTATTAAATTTTTAATAACAATATCTAGTTGCACTTTTTTACTCTAATTATCTATCTTTATCTATATTATTTGCGTGAATTTTCTTTTATATTAATTGATTTTATTGCATTGTGATGATATGCATATTACTCACAAAATTATAACACATACTCGTTCACTTTTTAAAATTTAAAGCAATCTGTGTAATTTTTAAATCGAATTAACAATTTTAAGTTCAAAGTTCGTTTTTCGAGATAAAACACTTGTTTTTAATCAGTTACAAACCTTTATTTAAATATGGTTCCTTTGGGAAGTTAAATTTTTCATCTTTGAAATCTAATACCCCGTTTTTAAGTTTTATATAATCTGAATAATCTTTTAAAAGGAGAATCAGTTTATTTACTTCTGAAAAATATTTTATGAAAAGCTAGTAGACCTGAGAAATTTTTAATGAATTCCCATGACAGTGTAGTATTTTGTTCTGCACTTATTTAATGGGCATGGCTTTTTTTTAATTTTAGGATAAATAAATAATAATTTTCTTGTTAGAGAACTTTGAAATATTTTCAGTTATGTGAAAGCGAAATTTGTGAGGTAAATGAATAATTTAACTTAAATCTATTATTATCAAATAATTCATCCATAGTATAAAATGTACTTTTAGAAAAGTATTAATCATTTATCATCACTACATTTATAAAAAAATAGATTTGCTTTAATGTCAAATTGTTCATTTTTCACTTTAACGAGAAGTATTTTGAGTGATTAAGTACTATTGAGTGATTAAGTATTTTGAGTGATTGAGTATAGCACTGACGAACGTAAATAAATTTTCGTTTCAGTCGAAACACAAAGAAAAAGACAAAAAAATCGAATTAACACATAATTGAAATGGCAAAAGACTCAGTAACAACTCAGATAGGCATTATTCAATTATACAAATTTTGTTTCAACAAATTAATGATGTTAAAAATTTTCCTTAATCTTGCGCCATTGAGTAATTGCTGGAATTGTAATTGGCAATAATTGTCAGGCTTATCCTCTACCTGACTATTATATTTTTTGGACGTATTTTAGAAAATTAAGTTGCAAATGGCAACAGTAGAATAGGGGTTTTTTTAATCTTGTTCTAGGTTTTTGTGAAAATAAATAAATTAAATGTAAAAAAACTTTTTTAAGTACAAGCTTTTATTTAAACGAGCTAAAAAGAATAAAATAAACTTTTCCTTTAAAACTTTTTTTACTATCAACTTATAACGTCATTACACAATTTATATGATATAAAAGCTTGTCGCAATATTTAAGTACTCATATTTACTTAGTTTGAATTTTTTAAAACCAAAATCAATCAGGTCAAGTTATTTTACTTGTTTATCTACACAGGTAAATCTCGCGACAAGCTTTTATATCATATAAATTGTGTAATGACGTTATAAGTTGATAGTAAAAAAAGTTTTAAAGGAAAAGTTTATTTTATTCTTTTTAGCGCGTTTAAATAAAAGCTTGTTCTTAAAAAAGTTTTTTTACATTTAATTTATTTTTTACTTTTTAGTTATCGCTGGACAGGTTTCTCAGCCTGTTCAACTACGTTCGCCATCCCTGGTTTAGCTGAATTAATTCTCGCAAAATAGTATTAGACTAAAAACACAATTTTTTTAAATCCGTAATTTTTAAGCAATTTTTTCAATCTTCATGCAGATTTTGGCTAACATTGTTCTACACACGAAAAAAAAAGGTTTAGTGAGATTATCTTCATAAATGACAAAGTTATTAAATGTTTAATTAAAATTTTGACTATTTTTGAAAAACTTAAAGAATATATTATTTATTTGAAATATTTTGAAGATAAGGGATGTATTTCTCTAACATATTAGAAGAAAATTTTAATTGTTTATTAAAAACTTCAAAAATCATTTAAATATTTGTATTAATCAATAAAATGCTTAAGACTAAAAACGCATTTTGTAATCAAAAAAGGAAGTTTTATCAAATAATGATAATTTTTTGCTGGACATTGAATATCTTCTACGTAAGAATCTATTTTTTTTAATTGCTCAAAACATCTTTAGAAACTTGATTTTGAAAAAATCAATAATTAAATTCAAATAAAATTAACAGATTCTATTTGCAATTAAATTTAAGGACACATGTCGTAGTGTGTGTTTAGATTACTGGTGATAAAATGAGGTATATTTAAATTACTCGTAGGCTTAAAATTAGAAAATTTCTTTAAAAAATTACTTCATTTTATTGTAAAATTATTTTTTTAATCGAAAATATATTGCATTTCTAGATAATATTTTTCTCTTATGGTTTTCCTAGCGGATTCCTTTTTGATGGGTAAGATACATTAAAAAAATGATCTTTCCGATTCTGTAATTATTTTTTGTCTGAGTTTCATAGATTAAAGTTAGATAAATTATTTAAAGAATTTCTTCAATACTCCATCTCAGTTTAACTTGGCAGCGTTGAGAAAGGTATACAATGTACCAATCTACTTGAAAAATAGCTCTACTTTTTTGTTTTGAATTTAAATCCAAGGAAATAGATAGAAATTTGTAAAAAAATTGCATACGTTGTAGAAATTAGATTGTTTTTACGTTGTAGAAATGTAATTATTTTTTAGACAAAGTTAATTAATACTGTCAATAGCGCAACGTTATGAAATTCCAGTTTGGCTGAAAACCGATTTTCGACGCCAACTTTTGTCATTGTTGTAACAATAAAATTATTACAACAGTGCAGATATATCCAAGTTGGCGCCAAAACTAGTTTAACGTTTTTAATTAATATCTTTTTAATTAATTGCAATATTGGAATATAAATGGTCAAAACATGCATTGTCATCCAAACTAAACGTGTATACAAAATTTCAGCTCAATGGGAGGAAGATATCAGCTTTAAAATTGAGTTGCAAGATTCCACCCGAACAAATTACATACATACATACATACATACATACATACATACATACATACATACATACATTGTAAGTTAAATAAAAGCTTTTAAAAAAGAAGGCTTTGAGTAATAAAAAAAAAAATTGTGTGTATTTTAGACAATTAACAACGATTAACTTTATAGAGCATTAATAATGATTTGAGTTTTTACGCCTTTATGCTTTTTGAGTGTTATTTTTGAGCTGTTGAAGTAATAGATTACACTGACTATAATCACAATTCTTCTGATCATGATGAAATAATAACAGTCTGCATGAAATATAGAAGTATCGGAAGCATCCCTTCCGATTGCGTTATTTTTAAAATTTAAAAAAAAATCACTTCCCTTAAGCATATATTTAAAAAAACAACTTTGTAAATATGAAAGTTGGTTTGCTGGAAGAAATAAAATTAATAGAACAGAATGAAAGGGTATTTATAAATTGAAATACATAAAAATACCAGTAGGCTGTATTAAACTTTCAGTTGATTTTGCCGTAACCGTAAATTATATTTTAGCTTTCAATATGTAACAGATACTGCCTGATCGGCCGAACCATTTTGATATTTACATGCAAGTTCCATCTTTTTATATTTTTTACGGGGTGTGGTAGCCTAGGGTTCAAGGTAACGGATTCGTGGCCGGCGAGTCATCAATTCGAGCCTAGTACCACTCAAGACCCGCCGTGTAGCGGGGAGATGGACGTTAAATATGTTGGTTGGTGAGGTGAGGAAGTTAAGAGAAGGGTTGCCAGCTCAGGTGTCGTCCTCGTCTCTTGACCATAGTTCAAAATTACGAAGTCCGTCACCAAAAGCCCTCGAGTATAGCTGTATAGTGCGACGTTAATATTCACTCACTCCATCTTTTTTTTTTTTAACAAGATCCATTCACAATTTTCCTTATCATCAAAATCTATTAAGTTATAAATGCGAGTTTGTTTCTTCTGAGCTTCTATCACATCACTTATACCCTGTTCTCCTTTCATATATAAATCATAATTACTTCCAAAATCATTATTCTAAAAAAATATTTAGAAATTTACATATAATTAAGCTAAGCCTTTATTTTTAAATTTTTGTAGATATATTTCATTCTTCTCCTGTGTGCCTTGTGGCTGCAGCTGATTCTTGCGGCTCCCACCAGAGGACCAACAGAGAACCCCAGGCCAAAATGCTCCGTGCACACATGATCGAAGGCTCCCAACCGAGGTTCGAAGAATACCCTCTCCTCTACGCCATGGGTTTCCAAAGACAGTGATTGGCCCCCCGCTCATTATTCTTCTTTCAAAAGGGCAGCTGGTATGTCCTCCTCATCAATACTCTTGGATCCAAAGATAATCACTGTTAATAAGTTATTGTTACTGTCATTATGTGTAAATAAAATTTTGGATTACTTATATATTTATGTTTGTCTCATATTACTCTATACTTATTATTATAAAATCTACATATTGAAATTCTGTCATTCTATGAATAAATCAGAGAGCGCTTCTAAATTAAATGAAATTCAGGTTCTGTAAAACTAAAAAAAATTTCTCCTGCACTTAAATTTTATTTTATCTTAATACTGGCTAGATTTCTCCAATTCTTAATTTCAAAAAATTATTCACTGAATTAAAACGAGATAAAAATTTGTCTTATTTAATTTTGAGTTCGAAATTAAGCAAAACTAAGTTTGAGACTTGAGCTGTTTCCGTCAAAATCTCGAATTTTTGACATTAAGCAGGCAAAGTTATATTGGTAATGATTATAAATGAATGTTTTCTGCTAATAACCGAAAAATAACTGAACATAATTTATCCGTACGTAATGATTCGTTTTTTTTTTTCCCAATGAAAATATAATGTACAGGAATACATGATTAATTCTTGACAATTTTTCTGAGATACATTCTACAGCAAATGAGTTGACCTTACTTCATTTGATCAATAAAATATTGGAAAGTTCATTTATTCGTTTGTTAGCTAGCGTATTTGTTGCCATTCATCTAAGTACAAATAAGAGCTATCTATGTGCCACACAATTTAGTGAAATTTATATATAGGCCCTTCTGCCCTTAAACAGCACGATTCTTCTGTACTGGATGTCTTTCTCGATAAATATCTATATAAGAACGAGTCATTCACGCACTCATCATGAGATTTCCGGAGCTATTAGATCTACACTCTTGAATTTTAGCAGGTATGTTTCTTTTGTTGAGTACAGATCCGCTAAGAACGGGTTTTGCTGAAATCTACTCCCAAGGAGGGCAGGGTGTTTCGGGAATGTGAAAGAAATATTTTCCTCTGCTTTCTAAATTCAAGCCTTGTTCTTTTTAAACCAAGAGAGGATGGCTATAAGGAGGCTCTTGAATACAAACGAAAGCTGAATGCCAGGACTTAGATATCAATAGGTTAAAAACAATATTCCTCCAACATCATGAAATATCAAGCGAAGCGGTTGGGTAACTACTAGTGGTGGAATAAACATGTAAATTACAAGCGAGAAGAATTCTGTTGTTGTTAATGCCGCCTGTCAGACGGCGTCAGATCGAGGTCCACGGAATTCAAAGCTGCAAAGGGTTAGATGTATACCTGTCGTTAGCCGTAGCTTTAAGCACCATTCAGGTGACAGTACGATTTGGCTCGGTTCCATCCCAATTTTGAGGGAGAACACCCTGGAGGTGGTCAGGGGCCTCCCACCTCTCTTCCTCTTCCACCAACCACACGAGAGGACTTGCGGCTCGACGGCTATTTAGAGTATCCCCATGGCGCAATGGCACAATAGATTTACAAACATCCATGCCTTCTCCGGCATTTGAACCTAGGCCCTACGGCACAGTACAGTCAACGTCACTAACCTATATACCGAATGGGCAGCTAGAGAAGAATTTTAGATACTCAAATATATTACCTACTGCAATAACATATTTTTCTGATTTTCATTTACTCAACTTACATTATTACCAATGTAGAGTATAAGAAATTAATTCTGGTGACGTAAAGAAACAAATACATAATAATCAGGACCAAACCTTAATTTTTATATATTTAAATGCAAAATAATTTTATGAACAATTTATCTTTTTTATTACACTGAAAAAGTAATCAAGATACTGTCCTCAAATCAATTCTTAAAATTCTTTTGAACACTAATAAATTATACCTTCTAAAGGCTTTGGTATATAACACGGGACTGTTGCTCCCAGTTACTGAAGTTGGATTCCGGATACTTAATTTCACCAAATTATTCCTAGAAAAGTAATTAAAAGTTTCTTTGCTAAACACAATTCTACATTCAACTTGGAACATTTTATTTTCAAATGCAACATTTGGTACCGAAATTGTCTTTTAAACGCAACTATTTATTAATTTTAATCCACTTTAAGGAAATTCTAGATACATAATAAATTTTCTTAACTAAGTAAATTCTACGTGATATTAATAAACACTCTTTGAACATTTATATAATTTGTAATTTATCACCGAAATTCTTAATAAAAGAAAAGGAGGACAATTGTAAATCAACATTTGATACAGAAAAAAAAAAAAAAAAAAAAAAACCCATTGCTTTTGCTGTCACTATTTCATTATTCGGTCACCTATAATTAGTAGCACAGAAAATTGAAATAAGTTAAAGAAATCAATTTTATTTTCTGGTATCCTGGAAAGAAATTATGAAGAATAAAAAAAAAATCTACTAAAATAAAATACAATACTTTCAATGGTATGTGAATAAAGTAATAGAATAAATAGTGATTTAGAACTAACTCAGATTTAATTTTGATGTACTATTCATTATTTTCCTTGTCAGAATTTCTGAAAAATCTATCAACATAGCAGTCTGAAAAAATTTCTGGATATTATACCAATAAATTGAAAGTTTTGTGCATCTATTCAAATGAGCTGCTTTCGGAACACTGTAAGGGTTTTTTCACTGCCGAGTTAAGATGCTTACTGTGAAAAACGTTTCACGGAAAATTAAAAAAAAAAGCTAACGTGTAAATAGGAATATGGAACAACAATCGAGATGACCACTCATTTGGCAATAATCGTTTATTTCAGGATAATCGAGATTGCCAATCGAATTTTCGAGTCAATGATCAAAATAAGATCCAATAAGATCTGAGATCTATACAAGAAAACACGTGAATTATTTTCATCAATTTCATTAAAAATCAGAATGAATTAAGAAGTCAAATATGTTCTGAAACTGAGGAAACTGGAATATATTTTTTTTTGTGTGTTTAAAGAATTTCATGTTAAAAAATATTGCAAATATATATATATATATATATATATATATTCTACAAGATTAAGTTTATTAGAGTACATTTCATGTTCATAGATATGTGTATATGCATGTATTTAATACAAACCATTCAAACATTTACGTAACTTGTGAAGGATCTATACGCGTCCTTTCACTAACTCCTTGGGGATTCCTTTTGGGACATCATTCTTTCAACCAACTTTCTCCGAGGAGAGGAAAACGTGATTATGCATATTAAGTTTAATATATATATTCTGTATTCGCGAGTTTTGGGAGTTAGTGAAGTGAGGATAGCTTGGATATGAAGTGAATAGATGAGAAGCAAGCAAATCGACAGTAATACGTATACGTAAACAGTGTACGACGCGTGAAGTTGGAATCTCGAAGAAGTGCTTAAGTCAACTATTGGAGAAGTGTTTAAGGCCACGTCAAAAAGTTTAAAGGATTACAAGAGTTCAGGTACTGTGCTCTTATTTCAAATAGAAGTTAGAGTTAAATTATGAGTGCGCTTCTTAAAGCAAGCTTTGTATAAGTTATCGTAAGAATATATTTGAATGAGCGTATATGTTATCCCCACGCTATCTTGTCTCCCCTTAGTCCTCTAGTTGATCAAATTTATCTTACTTAGAGTATTATTGTGTCTGTGTTGAATATTGTGACAAATAAACAATTGAAGTTCACCATGTCACATTTTTTACCAAGTATCTTGCTATAATAAATTTATTCAATCTTTATTTCGACGTTCAACACTCATATAAATTTATTTAAAATTTCTCATGAATAAATATCAAGATTTTGGTTCAAAATTGTCTCTGATTTTTGAGTTTATTTGAATTTGATAATGATTGCTATAATTTGTTCCAAAAAGTCCGAATTTTAATAATCAATATAAAACATAAAATAATAAAGCGAATTAAAAAAATTTTAGTTTCAAAATGAATTGCAATTTATCTATTCTTGCAAAATAACTGGTTTAATACAATTCTATTCTATTTAAGAAATTTGTAATAATAAATTATAGTTTAAAAAAAATAAAAAACACCCTTTTATAGTTAATTGAACTAAGTTGTAACTTAATCTTTTAGTCGCCAAATCTGGAATATGGATCTGAAATTAGTAGCCAGATGTGAGATGGGATCTGAAAATGGAAAATCGTTAATCCTGGTGATCCTGATCAGGACAATGGAACAAAATTATAAAATTATTGTATTGTCATCAGTCCTGGACAAGTGAGCAAAATTTCGAATTAATCTGACCTTTAAAAGTGGGTAAAAATTGAGTTCAAAGATTCCGTTACATACAAGTGAAACTTGTAAAAGGGTGTTAAAAAGAGCACAAAGCCGATTTTTAAAAAATTTTGATATAAAAATGAAGTACCTATTGGAAATTTTAAAAAAAATAGTCATAACAAAAGCACATCGCAACGCGTAGTGAATTTTCAAAAATTTGTAATCTGCGAGGAAGTTTAACTATATACAAGTAAAAATATTTAATTTCTGAAATGAAGAAAAAAATTTTATAATACAATTCTACATATTTTTAACTGAAATTGACATTGGTATCACAGGCGTGAGTGAATATTAACGTCGCACTCTTCAGCTACACGAGAGCTTTGGGCGACGGACCACGTAATTTTGAACCATGGTCAAGTGACGCTGATGACACCTGAGCTGGCACCCCCTCTCCGAAATACCACACCAACGGAGGATGTTTGAGCTCTCGACAGATTTAACGTGCATCGCACCCCTACACGGCGGGTCTTTAGTGGTACTGGGCTCGAACTCATGACACGCTAGCCATGATCCGATACCTTAACCACTTGGCTAACCGCGGCCACGGTATCACTGGCGTAGCTAGTTCTGAGTGGGCCCGTATCAAAATTCCTTCGGGGCCTATTTTTAAAACGAAAACCCTCTTAGTGGTAGTATAGTTTCACATGTTGGAGCCCCTGTAGTTTGGGAGCCCTGTATCATAGATATGGTGGTAGCTACGCCCCGATTGGTATAATAATGTTTAATGTCACTGTAACGTAAGGCTCCTTTGTTTTTATCAAAACTAATTTATAAAAACTAAATATTTTAAGGTGAATTATCTTCTTCTGCATACAGAACTATAAAAATTTGAGTTGCCCGTGATGTATTACAGGGCGCTTAAGACTTCACATGCTGTAGGTAAATTAAGAAAATGCCATACCAGACTTATAAATTTCTTGCAGTTTAAATTTTTTTCCCCTTTATAATGAATTGCATTTTGAAATCTCTCTCCATATTTAATTCTGTGAATTCTCTTCGCATTTAATTCATAATAAAATATGTTAGGAGGGCAAAAGGTCTTTCTCGAGAATTAACTTATCAGTTGGAATCTTTGGAAAATGTCTGTGTATTGTAATTGCGAAAAAATACAAACATCATGACTAAGATGAATTTCTTAAAAAAAAAATTTGATGAAACAAAACAACAAAAAGAAAACTGTTAAAAGCACTTCAGATTACTGCAAAATCCGGCGTGTAACCGGCCTCTTTTAGCACAAAAAAAAAAAAAAAAAAAATCGTAATTTTTGATGTGCGTTATATACGCCGGGAAAAAAATTAAGAATTTAAAAATAAAAATAAATAAAAAAGATGAACACATAGAAAAAAATTTAAGACTTACTTAAGAATACTGTTTATTCAAAGAATTGACATTATTTATGATTCCTTAAAGGGTTGTAGTTCTAAAAATTTACTATTTGTTTCTAAGGATTGGAATATTACATCGAGCATTACATACAAATGTTTCAGGTTTCTTCGTAAAAAAGGTGGCGCGCATTATACGCCGCGAATATATCTAAAAATTTAAAAAAAGCAGCTTAAAAGAATAGGTGTGCCTTATACGTCGGATTTTACGATAATTCTTTTAACACAATAAAGAAATAAGTTGGCTGAGAGAGAAAAAATTTTTCAATTGGATTAATTTTTATTGCCAATGGCAAATTTGCTACTGATAGTAAATTTCCCCCTCTTCATATAAAAATTTAGCTTTATATATATATATTCCCCTGCGGTCCTTGGTTCAACCATTGATGGGAAAATAAGAATTGCGTTATTCTTATAAAATATTTGCTTTGTATCTCATCAGTTCTTTTTTAATTTTCAATACATGATTCAATCGGCTCGGTGGCTTAGACGTAGCGTGCCCGCTGCATAAGTCAAAGGTTAAGGGTTCGATCCCGACTAGAGCCGATAGATTTTCTGGATGCGAAAATCGTAAGCATGCAAGTCATATGATTAGTTAGCATGCAAAAGATCCCTTTGGTATCAAGTTGACTCTGGAACACCTTGTAAAATTAAATCACGGCACTATTTAGCATTCGACGAGAGCTTGAATTAAAATTAATTCAAGCGCGAAAATTTGTTAACGAGAGCCGCCACTAGATGGTGCCACCACTGAAGTGGCTCTCACGTTCGGGGACATTGCCGTGTCTGCAAAGGCTTATAGTTTCCAACATGCAGTTCATAAGGAAAGAAAATTATTCCATCCAACGGAGCGCAGAAAACCAATTATTATGCAAGTATGTACGAGAAACTTACAAATCTTTCTTTCAATTGCTACAAATTCTAATACAAAACTCCTAAGTTTTTTAAAAAATAAAATATTTATATAATGGTTATATCTGTAAAGAAAATGAAAATACTATTTAATACGAAAAGGATAAAGCAAAATCTTTACTCTCCAGAACTCTTATATAGGAGGGGATATAAATACATAAAACCAAGGATAATTTGACCTTCTATTTGCATGTTGTTTTCATCTTCAGTACAAGAACACCATTTATTTCAATTATATGTACATTTTACAATCAATTATTCATTTTACAATATACAGAATGTCATATACAGGTATATATTACTTTATATCCATTTAAGGTATCCGACTACCCTAAAATTGTGAATTTTGCCAAAAATCGACACATTTTTTATTATTTTATTTTATAGGCCATCTTATTAACTTTATAAAAATACCAAGTTTATTACTTTCCTTTTACTAGAAAAAAATACAAGCATTTTAGTAAAAGTAGATGTCATTACTTTAAGCAACATATATATGTCATACTTTAAAACGCGTTTAACTCGAAATGTGTTTTTTTTTAAAATTCTCAAACGTCGGTCAGCGATTGCTAAAAAAAGTTTTGAAAATGAACTGAAATTTTTTGTGTATGTTCTGTTTAATATTGGAAGCATTTTAACCTTCAGATTTATCAATCACTGTTTTATTGCAAAATTCATAGTCCCTTATGGTAATATAATCACTGTTTTTATAAGCAATTTCATATAATAACTAAGAAAAAGTGCTCTAGTTTTGCTAAAAATTAAAATATCTCTCATCCTGAAGGTCATTTCCGAACGAATAACATAGCAACACATCAAAATATTAAAATTGAAAATTTGTCCATAAACTTTTGGTACAGAATGGACCACGTTTATGTTATTTTT
>BMAO01022181.1:0-39283 GCA_019973975.1 Trichonephila clavata
AATCAATAAATCTATTTGATTTGCAATTATGCCTTTTGATCATTTAAGTCCGCCTACACATCCAGTAGTATTTTCAGATAGACAGAGATTTAGTAGTGTAAGGGGTGGCTTTCAGTCACGACAAGTGAATTGACACATCGTACATATTCCAGCTACTTGATAATTGACAGGTATGTGAATTTCATGTTTTTCTAGAGTAGGTTTTGAACAAATCGTTATAGAAAGCAGAATTATCTGAACAATATTTGCATTTTGAAGTAAAAAAATGAGTTCATTTTTGTGGAATTATAGTAAATTGACCCTAATATGAGTTTGATATCTTGATATTGTCATAAATGAATAATTTATAGAAATTAATGTTTTTTACATGATTTACAAAAAGTAACAATTCGGCTTGGTGGTTCAGAAATAGCGTGCTCACTTTGTAAGCCCAAGAGGTTGTGGGTTCGTTCTCGGCTGCAGTCAATAGAATTCCTGATGTGAAAATCGTAGCCATGCATTTCATATGATATTGCGGCGGTGTCCAACAAAGACCTATTTCCGTCAGGAATGTGTGACGTCTCGGCGGTCAAGAAATTTCTCGTGGGAGAGTATCCCAGGGTGGACACCCCGACGCTGATGTCCTAAGGGAAGTCAACCTCTGACCTTCCTTGACCTAGCCGACAGTAACTGCCGGCGTGGATCCCACGCAACCGCAGTGTCGAAGTACACCGCACGAAAGGGGACTTCGGGCCAATAGAAGAACGGTTTCACCGAATACGTACAAACAGAAGGTACTATACATTCCGTGTCATTTTCGGGCGGGACGTATTCCACTTTAAAGAGACTCTAAAATCCCGAGAGGAGAGAGGATACCAACGCAGATACAGGATATAACTTCAACAGTATCTCCAATACTAGCCAGCACCTGCGCGCCCAGCATTGTTCCAGCTCTCATTTAACGCAGCCTTCAGCAGGAGCAAATATCGGTGCACTCCACAGCACTGCATGTAACAGAACATTATCGCACCGGCATAGACCCGCGGCAATATCTTGCATATTAAATATCAGTTTAGCATCGATTTGGTTCTGGTATTCTTGGTAAAATTAAATGACAGCAATATTTAGAATCCAATAAGAGCTGGAATAAAAATAAATTCAAGAGTCAAAACTTGGTAGCAAATGCGGCCACTGAATGATGCAACCATGAAATGACTGTCACATTCGGAAACTTGCCATGTCTGAAAAAGTCTCAGTTTCAAAAATAAAAAAAGAATAATGTAAAGCACTTCATTTACATTATTATCTTAATACCATCCTATTAAACCAGATATTTATTAATTATTTAGCAAATAATATGCATTGTACCAATAAGATATTTTTAAACATAAATTTAATGAATAACAGTGGGGAAGTTATTCAGATTTTGAAGATGACTCTTAAAATGAAAATAATAAAAACGAATAGTTTTTTGCCCGTCTTTAAAAAAAAAAGACAGATACAAAAATTAAAGAATATGTTATCAGGATTCAGAAAAAGTATGCAAAAAAATTTAATTTCCAAGCAAAGCCAATGTGAGTAGCAAAAATAAAAGTGAATGAATGTTTTTTTTTGTTTTAACAAAACAGGATTACTAAGTCTCTCTCATTTGTTATAATTATTTTTATGCTTTACAATCGGATCATATTTAAAATTTTTTTTCTCGATTTTATTCAGGCTTTTTTCATACATACGCATAATTAAAAGTTTCGGTGCAAAAATGAATTTCTTTGTCATAAAATATGCATATAGAAGTAATTTAAAAACATTTTTTGTCTAGATTTGATTTAAAAAATTTTTTTCTTGTTATATGTATTCCGTACTTAATTAAATGTTATAATCTACAAATTGCTAAATATTAAATTTCAGCAGATTTTTTAATTCAAATATTTTGATACATCTAAACAATGAAAAAAAGAGAATATGCTTTTAATAAATTATTTATTATTGAAATTTTTTGAGATGCACTGAAATTATAAATGAGGGATAATTTTTAAGCTTCTAAAGTTATTATTTATAGTCAAATCAACCCTAATTTTTTTAAAAAAAATTAATTGAATTTATACTAATGAATAAAATTCATTATAGATAATAAGAAAAAAACAAGAATGTTTCTTTAAAAAATCCAATTTTTTTTTGGAAGCTATTTTCTAAAACTAGATAGAAGCAATAAACTTGTAGGCGTTTAATTGTGGAAAAAATTAGTATTTTTCATATCTTTACAATAATTATATAGATAACACACAAATAAAAGTTTATTATTCATTTAAACTTAATTATTTATACCATGGCATGTCATTTTAGAAAAAAAATATTTTTAATGAATGATTAGAGAATTTCACTAAGAAGTACAAGCGTATTAAAAATTACTATAACTTTAAAGTAAAATGGAAGCTGCAAAAAATATTTTTAACAATTAATTCCTTAATGAAAAAACATAAAAAACTGTTTGTGTGAATGTCGGGAAATTTTTACAAATACAAAATCATCCTTATACAGTGAAAAATTCTCATGGATAATAATCTTTTCTGAGAACATTTAAGTTGTAGTTTGGAAAGCACGGGTGTGAGTTCATCGTATTCAGTGTGAAAAGCAGATCACGATAAATCCCAAATTATTCAGCTTATTATAAAATATAATTTTTTTATTGCAGATCCAATGGAGACTCATATTATTCTAGAAATATTTGCAAATTGTAGCATGTTGAGATTATTCCTGACCTGATATCTTATAATTCATACGGCATTGAAACTAATACGACTGACTTTTAATATGTCTTCGCTCATTTATTAGTGTGACCTATAACTATAGAGACGGAATCTTTGAAATATAATGATAAGTGACTCATACGAGGCTCCGTACACGGAGGGAGTATTTTTCAGACTCGTGAATATAATATCTATTGAAAATCAAGTCTAAATTCAAGAGCCACGTAATTCTGGTTCGAAATATCAAACTCAAGGATAAATTCAACATAATAAACGAAATTTTAAAATAACTAAAAAACACGATTTTATGGTGAATCGAACTAAAAAGTTAAAAATAATTCTTAATACCATAATAAAATGATTAATGAGAAAATTAACGTCATTGGGATAAGAGCGTGAGTTGCTTTGTACTTCATTTTACGACTAAATCAGCAATTTGGAATAAAACTAGTAAGACACTATAAGACCAACTGATGTAAAGCACACACCGCTCTTTTATATTAATGCCATTAATTTCCTTGTTAATCATTTTATTCTTATATTAAGAATATTTTTTTTTACTTTTTAGTTCAATTCACTATAAAAGCGTGTTTTTAGTTGTTGTTTTTTAACTATAATTTATTACAAACGTTCTCTTTGCTTTAAAGTATTTACACTCTTGTAGAAGTCTACAGCTATCAAAATTATTTTAGAACTGTCGACGATTAGTTAATGGTTGGCATTGGAAACATTAATCTTCAAAGTTTTCAAAACACGTAGTAAACAGTGAGGAGATTATTTGAAATCTTCAAGCTCCATCATTCTTATCCATGTTTTCAAGACTCTCGTATTTCTTACCGGTATATTAAAAAAATCTTTTTTTGCAAAAATATCATTTCTTTTACTGATTGAACAACCATTTACATCAAGCTAAGAAATTATAGAAAGTAGAATTTACAAGTGAGCCCAGTGGCTGAGTATTGCACTTCCAAGCCACAGGTTTTTTTTTAACATTTATAAACCCTGTGCACCACCGAACATATAACACGGGGGTAAACAACACAGACAGAAGAGAAAGGATTACAACACAAACATCCATGCCTTCTCCGGGATTCGAACCTAGTCCCTGCGGCACCGCAGTTAGCTTCACTGTCCACTATACCGGATGGGCGGCAAGCCACAGATCTGGGGTTCAAATTTTGGTTGTGCACGGTTGACCCAAACTTTTATCACTTTAGTAGGTCGATACATGAGTATCAAGCTTGTTTGGGAACTGAACGCTGAGAGGTTTGTTGTCAGACTTACCCTTTAACCAAAACATCTACACATACACCTCAGTGCCTAATGTCATCTATACTGAGATAGACACAGTAGGAATTGACCCTCACGGTCTGTTGTATTACTGAGTTCTGTTCCGTTCAGAATTTAAAAGTGCAAGAGCAAAATAATTGTGGCAATAGTAAACTATCAAGTGTTTGGTTTGAGTTAGGTGGTAAACAAAAACGTCAACATAATCAAGTGTCTCGTGACCGTGACGTCATTTGAATTTAGTCCATTAAAATTCGGCATCCCAATGAACGCCTTATTACCACAAGATAAAAAGATCAAGGTTGCCATGTTGTAAAGTTATCGCTCATCTTGGGGAACATAAACAGCAATTTGGCAAGTAACACTCCGATATCCAATTGTCACTGACACTTTTTATTAAACAGATCAATTTACTGTCAGAAAATTCTAAATACATAATAGTTAGGTTTGAAGTCGCTTTCCCAACCACATGTCTTTCACAGTCATCATGCTGCTCATCGCAGTGTGATGTTACTAGAAAATTCTGCTCGACTCTAAACATGCCAGAATAAAAAAAACATTTAGAGATTAGTGCTGAAAATGGTAAAATCAAAACAAAAAAAATGTAATAAATTCGTACTTAATAAAGAACGAACAAAATTTAAAATTTTAAGAATTCAGTTAATTGTAATGCACTTATAGTATTAACGTTTACTTTCATTTAAGAAACACACACATTTACTGAAACACCTTTTCAAATCAAATTCTAATTGCAATTAAGAGTAATCTTCTGATTTGACTGATCACGGAAATCATGTATTGATTTCAAATAGTATTAAGATCTTCGAATGGTACTTCAGCATTGCTTTGAGCGATATCATTAACGTGGAAATAGTTCCAAGATAAGTTAGATTTGTGTTTTTACGTGTCTAAGCATTATTGTTTCTGTCCCTTTTGATGAGCTTCGTTTAGTTAGAGGCACGTTAGCTTTTGTTTCATTTTGACAATGAACTTCTCACAGAATACGTAAGTTTTAATGCCCCCATGAATGTATACATGAAAAGATAATTGTTATTACTTATTCAAAATATTTTAAAAAATCGAATAAGGAAGTAATTTAAAATTAAACATACTAAAATTTGTAATGAAAATCTCAGTCAGTGAATCGGTGATGAAATAGAATAACTTCACCAATTACATTGTATTTATTCATTTATTAATACCAGACTCAGAAATAAAAACTTGTTTAAGCATCAAAAATAAAAACAAAAACAAAAAAGAAATAAAGAGATCATTGGATATCCTGCACTCTGCTGAACTCTAATTTACATATCTCCAATAATTTCTTTCCAAAAAGCGATATTTGTTGGCAAAAGTTTTAATTCTTTTTTTTTATACAGAAAAAAACACTTTTGGGAAGAACAACCTTTTCATAGAACATATTCAAATTTACCAATTCCCTCAATTTTGACACTTTTAAGTACACCAGATTTTATTTTGGAATATTTATTCAATTAAATGTGAGACATTTCAATCCTAATATTTATTCAAAAAGTTTTTTATTTCTAATGAGCTGCAGATTGGTGTTTTAAGATTGTAGGCTTAGTACATTCCCCTGTAGCTGGTATCTCTTTTTAGTGCAGCACTATATAGGCGGATATCTATTGCCACAGGTAATTTTGACGCCCGGTTTCCTCCACAGACAAAGGCGCTGGAGCTCTGACGATGCAAACCTACAATAGGATTCAAAGTTGCCGAGAGGACCGACGACAAACAAGTGCTCTAGGGACATTTTACATGCCGTAAAATCATACGACATGGCACCTGTCGATTTTCTGCATCATGAAAATCCACCGACTTGGACTGAGGTCGAAACCACAACCTTAACTGCAAAACGCCAGCGACAAACCAACCACGCCACCTAGCTGGCAATTGTGCAGTCTAATAATAATAGAAAGTAAATTGAGACACATCGTGGGGCTTGGAATTCGTTTTTTTTTTAGAATCTACTTGGAGCTGTGAATGGAAATATCAGTGAAGCTGTTCAGAGCTATCGTGGTTCGAGAAACTGGTATAAAGAACTCCTACTTCAGATAAGATTTTTCAAATAACCTCGTAAGTTAGATTAAGAATTCTAAACTAAGATTTCTCCCAAGGTTATGCAATAATATTATAAATCATTCATAACGAGTCAGACCTAAATAAAAGTATCTAGTTTTATGATTTTTATGCTTTATTTTTATATCCAAACTCTCCTACACCAGTGACCCCTGGGTCGCGACATTTTTTTTCAATAAAAGCGAAATATTTATGATGCACAATGAACTATATCGAAAAATTGTGACAATAATAACAGTGGTGTTTATAGTAAATTTTAAAAGTACCATTTAATACTTTAAATTCGGAAATACTAATACCTTTTTTTAAAAAAAAACAAAAAAGAGTTATTTCATATTCGGAAAAAATGTAATCTTTATTGAAAATTTCATACTTATTCTATTTTTATATTTATTATGATTTTATATAAAAATACATGAAAATTAAAACTTGCATAAGAAAATATTGCACAGAATGTAGGAAAATAAAAAAAAAAAGCATGGAATTCACATAAGAAGAAT
Organism: Trichonephila clavata; assembly: GCA_019973975.1. Lineage (NCBI taxonomy): Eukaryota > Metazoa > Arthropoda > Arachnida > Araneae > Nephilidae > Trichonephila > Trichonephila clavata. The sequence goes on from BMAO01022181.1 coordinate 6,611, forward strand.
TTAGAAAAATAAATATTTTTTATATTTCTTTTTTTTTTTAACTTTTTTAAACATGCTTTGGAAAACAAAAGAAACGTTTTATATCACCATTCAACCTTACACATATTAGATATTCTTAGTAACACAATTTTTCACGAAATTATTTCGTGCATTTGGAAATGTTCGTGCACCTCTTTCATCCCTCCCCTGCTACATTTTTCTGTGCTGCTGAAGAATAAGGCATTAATTTCCCATAAGAGAATCATCATCAATTATGCTGAGAGAAAATGTATTTTTTCAAGGTCACCTCGCGGTTCTGTGCAAGCAAAGAGTCTCAACTAGAGCAACCGGAAGGTCATTTGGGTAACTTACAACATAATTTGAGTAACTTACAACATCATTTGAACCTCGTTTAACAATAAATGATGCTTTTAGTTTCGAGTCAAATTCTCCTGCTCTCTCTTTTGTGTCGTCTCATTTATTTCCCGCGTTGCGTTGTCATGAGGTAGTTGTGATCTCACTTTACGGAACGCGGGAGTTCATTTCGAAATTCTGAGGTTACAAAATTTGAAATTTGTCTTCCTGTCAAAAGTGTTAAAATAAAACACCAGGAACTTAGATTATAAATACAAAGGATTATTTTAGTTAATTATAAAAAAAATATGGGAATGCATTTATATATTTATAAATATTCTTTAAATAGCTGAGATAAATTTGAAATAAAGAGCGCTGAATTTTCCAGATTTCGCGGAATATAAAATAAATGTAAATCTTAATCCAATTTACGAGTAATATTTATTTATTTATTTACTATATTTGATGTACTTCGGATTTATAATGAAATGAAAATTTAATATAACTGAGTGCTGTTATGAGACTGCTATTGTGTATTTCTTTCATAGACATTATTCTGTTATTCCATGAATTTTTAAAGAAAAGCAATTTTTTCTTTTTGTGACAGCCACTCATTAAAGTTGTTTGGATGAGTGTTTTTTTTTTCTCTTAAAAAACAAAATTAAACATTATTTTTATTAAAATTACATACTTTATTTTTAAAAAAAATGTCTTGTAATTTATTGTGCTGACTTAAGGGAATTACTTATTTTTCTTAAAAACAAATAATTGAATTTAAAATGTACACATTTTTCTAGGAATAATCAATAAGCATTCATAAAAAGTAATATTGTATAAATATTAAACACGTATCGGAAAACCCATACCAACTTTTTTCATTCATAGTTTGAAGTACTTGTAAATCAAATTTCATATATATTCGTAAACTTTTGTAGGAGAAATAGCATTTTAAAATCACTTGATCAAAATAATAAGAGTGTCAAGTTTTTTCTTTAAAAAAAACTAAATGGTTGGATTTTTATAATTTTTAAGCACAATATCTGTTTTACATTTTACATACACAAAGGAGGCAACCAAAAAAACTATGAAAACCATTAAAGTAAAAAACTTTTGTAAGTCGTACCATGTCTTTAAGAAGACTAATTTAGTGAACTTACAGTTGCATGGAAACTGAAAAACTGTATTGTGTAATAAATATATTAGGAAATTAATTTTTCTTTACTTTAAATTCATTTTAATAATGAAAAAAAAAGAGAATATTTGGACAAAAAACGGATTGTAAAAAATAGCATACAGTCTAAATTATTTTCTTTTTCTTGAATTATCGATAACTGTGTTACCATTTGATTTGATTTTACGTGGAAATCTGAAGCAATACAAGGAATATTGGTAACGAATCTCTGATTTTGAAACGCGATCAGGTGATGAGGATAACGGTTTTATGAATAGCTTATTTCTATGAAAAGACAAAAAGATTCGGTTCCGGATTTTTTTTTTCTCAGAGTACAGTCACTAATTTTGAAAAAGTTAGCGGTTCACTTCAACAATTTAGTGACCCACAGTGGTTGAGAATCACCGCTTTTAAGTTTCATTATTTCGTAACACGTTTAATCATCTCATTTTTTGTCACTACAACATGCCGCAAGTTAATTTCATTCATGTGTCTCACTCCAGAATCTCATCATATAAACGGGTTCTATCAGAAGTGAACGGAAAAAAAATTCAATTTATTTCTAATAGGTTTTGAAAATCTCATAGATGTTCTCTTTAAATGTGCTTATTTTTTACATAGTTACATTTTGACTTCTTACCAGTTGCTTGATGGCTTAATGATCTTTCATTCCACCTGTGCGACGTGATGTCTTTAATAAACACAAATGATAAGAACTCTGAATGTTTTAGTGATTGTTCTCTATTTTCTTCAATTTTCGTTCTTCCCGTTTCTATTTATTGAACTACCCAGCTATTATGCAATCTTGTTCACATCGCAAATACATTATTTTTCATAACTTAACGATCAGTTGGAAAAACCTGAAAAAATATGGCCCTATATACAAATAAAGCATACAACTGATCAACGCGTGGTTATGAATGTTTATCTGATATACGGAAAATAAAGTTAAATAACCGCAAAAGACGTCTCAATAATTTGTGTTCCAATCTGATTCCTAAACTCCACCGAAACAAATTGTCAGATTCTTTTCTGCTACTTGTAACTGTAAGATTGAATCACTAGGCCAGAAATCTATTGTTAAAAATGGAGGTAATATATTCATCATTTATCGCACCATTAAAATGTGGCATTCCAATATTTTAAATTTATAACGACCAAGCCTGTCTTTATAGAAATTTTATATTTTTCGAGTAAATACTCATAGCGCAGAAAATGTAACAATTTACGACTGTGAATTCATGAAATATGAATATGGCGATTTTTTTTAAATCAAAATTACCGTTCTAGCGTGCAAAAGCACGTAGTTTGTTATGTATCATTTAACACATCGTAATTGAAGCATTTAAATTTCTGCTGCATGAAATATTAAGAGATTATATTAATAATAAAAATGTTTTGAAGATTGGAAAAGCACGGCAGTTTTCAATAATTATAAATTATCATTTTCCATCTGAATATCAAAACACTAAAGAACGCTATGTTATTTGGAATTACATCAAAATACTTCTGAATTTTTATATAAAGTATTATATTTCAAAATATTCACCCTCGCATTGATAAATCATTTCACAGGTGAAATTATGTTAGAAATTACATTTTTATATAAAAGCATTTATTTTTATTTTTAAAAATTGCTGTCACTAACTCTATTTTTAATTTTTCGCTATTAACACACGGTTGTTAATAACGATAATCACATGATCGTCTAAAGATAAAAATTGATAATCTAAGGTAATTATATTTGGAGAATAAGTAGGATAGATGAAGATCCTTCCCCTTTCACCCCTTAAGTGGCCAAATTTTTGCCCCAAATCTTTCAAAGTAGGGCACAATTTCATATATATATAACTAAATATTGCTTAAAAGAATGTGAAGATGAAAAAATTTTAGTTTTATTTCAATTTTAAAGTTTTCACATTATTTTTTATTTTATAATTTTGGAAAACCAACCCCACTAAATGTTTGTTTTTATAACTACACACTGCCTGCTACGAAGAAAGATTCATATATCTTAAAAGAATTTCTTTCATACTTTAAAAAAAAGTATAAATTAACATTTCGCGTGTTGGTAACTTTTTTTTCATAAGCGTTTGAGAGAATTTTATGTGTGTGTTCATATATATGTGCACACACAATTTGAGAAGCATGGTGTAATACTAAGTCTTATTGACTGTCAACACAAAGCACCTGTTGGATGGATTTTGGCAAACTTTTTATACTACAAAACTTTTAGTTAAAAAAAAATAGAAAGTCTGATTCATTGTCAAATCAAGGGGTTGTGGTAAGAAACAACCAAGAAAATTAGTGATATTGCTTCATTAAGACTGTATTTTGGTTCACCAGAGTAAAACAATGTTAGCTACTGCTGTTCGAATGGTGAAAATGTATTTTCTCTTTCTCTCACTATATGTATATCTATTGCATAACATTTAGTTGGAACTACAGTAAAGTACACTCACTTCCAAAAGTTAAGCACGACGATATAAAATACAAAAAAATCAACAAATACTGCTTTGATTGACACAAAATTTAGCAGTAAAGTAGCATATATATTTATACATAAAACAAAATCAATAATTATATACAGAAATGAAAGCAGTATTAAATTTTTGTAAGTTATCAGATAATGTCATACTGGAGACTTAAACAGAATTATGTATAAAGTTAAAATAAACAGCATAAAATGAAAAAAGGACATTTATAGGGTATGTGATTCCCCCTCATCTGTATGCAAAGTTTACACCTTCTGACCATGCTTTCAATTAGGTGGTCAACCACCGCAGAATTAAGCAATCGCAATCCTTCCTCTATAGCAGTTTCCAGCTCAATAAGAGCGGCTGGAGGTAAGAAACGTGAAGATACAGCACGGCTGAGAGCATCCCAAAGATTTTCAATGGGATTAAAGTCGGGCGAATATGCTGGCCACACCATACGCGCAATCCCTTCACTCTCCAGGTAGTCATCACGATGTCAGCTCTATGGGGACGTGCGTTATCGTCCATTAAAACAAAAATAGGGCCAACTGCTGCAGCGTACTATCTCACAATGGGTTCTAGGACTTCATCTCGATACCGGACAGCCGTCACAGAACCCCGTTTAAAGATGTGCAGGTCAGTGGGGTATCCTAATGAAATCCCTGCCCGCACCATAATGCTTCCGTTTTGGAATGCGTGATGTTCGGAAATGTTTTGGGGCTGATTGCGTGTTCCTTGTTTACGCCATATCCTTATTCGCTTGTCATCTGACTCCAGAGCAAATCTTGACTCATCAGTAAACATGACATTACCCCAATCAGACACGGTCCAATTACTATGTTCCCGGCACCACTTTAATCGTGCCTCTCTTGATTGGTAGGATAGAGGAACACAAACTCGAGGTACCCAGGCATACAGCCCATTCATATGTAATTTTCGGAACAGTAGCTGCAGATATAGCCTTACCAATGGCCGCTGTAACCATACATGTCACACGTGTGGAGGTCGCTCTGCGATTCCGCTTGGCTACAATAGCAATATATCGATTTTCCGCGGGGATTGTAACCCTTGGGCGACCACCTACGGGCCCTCGGACGACTGTCTGTGTGGTTTGGAATTGTTTCCATAAACGTGAAATTACAGAATGATGAGCGCCGAAGAACAGAGCAACATCTGTGATCGACTGCCCTGCTTCAATGCGCCCCACAGCACGCCAGGTCTCAGAATCTTCTATTCGTTTTCTGGAAGTCATAGAAACACGTATGTTTTGAAAACAAGTTGTACGAAAGTTTTAAACACCTTCTATCAGCACTTACAATCAACATCTGTAACCCTTCATAAAGCTGGCTTCTTATAAGACTGCCCTTTTTGTATATTTCTTGACATGAAAGTACGATTGGCTGTTACCTAACATATTTGCATACTTCCATCTACCTCTGCAGCGAATTGCAACCTCTTCAATTCTGATTGGCTTCCGGAAATTAACATTTTCCTCTCCGCGCTTAACTTTTGGAAGTGAGTGTAGTATTGTGAATGCCAAGCCATTCTTAAAGATCTTGATTGGTAAGTGGGTCGATGTGAAACTGAAATGAGGACATGGACTCAGAATCAAGCTTGTGCTTTTTGATGCTTATGTTAATATCGAGCTTGAGCTTGTTGAACAGTATGATGGCGAAACATTGCAAGGTCGCATGCGCAAAACTATCATTATTGTAATAGTATTGTGTATCTTCATGAGTTGAATAATGAAGAATCTGAAAAAAATTGCTTCATATTGGCAATCAAGAGGTGACTGTTATGAATTCCAACATCAGGATTAAAAATATATGGATATATATCATATGCCATCAAACTGCAACTTTATCGGTGTATTTGTGTCATGAATGAATGTTTCTTTTGTTTTGTTTGTTTGTGTGGTTTTCTTCATGTATATCATTTTAATGTTTTCATTATATTAAAAAAGGACTATTTTAGTGATATGGACATAAATTAAGTATGTACATGTTTTAGCAACATATTCTTTTATTATTATTGTTGTTCAAGTTATTTATTTTCATGAAATGTTATCATTGAAACATTTGTAAGGCACATCTCTTAAAACGCTATAACACTAATAATCTCACTCTAAGATGTAAAAATATGGGCAAATCAAAGATAGAAAGAAGAAAATAACAGTGCACACATACAGCGTACTGGCAAGCCGGTTGCGGCTAGGGCAAACCAGTTAAGAGATAAATGAATAGTTTTTATTCAAGAGCAATAGATGTGATAAACGTTTACTTCAGGCATCTGGGTACATTCGTAACTCTAATTTTGAAAAATATTAGTTATAAATTGTATTTTTAATATTTAGTGTCATTTCCATGACAATATACATATAAAATTGTTTAAGGAATATTAATGCAATAAAAAAACATTTTAAAGGAAATTTTTATCACAAACATAAAAAATATACACATTTTTAAAATGCAGATTAAAACAGATACCTCCATTATAATAAAATTTTGTCTATATATAGATAATACTTCTCTATAGATTCCGAATAAGAATTTTTTAAATATATAACTTTCTAGTAGATGCATTCATACTTTAATACATCAGAATAGAAAAAATTGTACAGATGACTCCGGTTACCGTTGCAGTTGCTGAAAATAATGTCGATTTTTTAGTACTCTTTGCTTAGGCTCTGCGAAGAAATTTTATTTATGGATAAGCATAATATTATAGTTGTTGGATCATTTTTTGCCAAAAGTTATGTTGAAATAAAAGTCATTATTTTTTAATTTTTTGTAATAAGATTCATAAAATATTTTTGTATGCATCTTCTCATTCAAGTGACACTAAACATAAAAAAATATTCCTTTGCATGCTTTCTTTCAAAATCTTCGTTCCAAACGTTGTCAGAAACTTCAATTTCTACCTCTTTTTCTGTTTTGTGTAAATGTTTCCATACTGTTGCACCTTTTTTTACTGGTAACATTTCTGTCAATCGCAGTAAGTACTTCTGTCACTCACTGTCAGTAATGCCACTTACCGTCTTATGTTAAGGCAAAAAAAAAATTTTTAAGTAATAGTAGACAGTATGTATCAAATATAAGGGGAAAATGTATTATTCAATTGAATGACTTCATAAAATAGATAATGCATGTACAAATTTTTGAAAACATTTCAAGCTTATCTTTTATTTGTGTTTTTGATAATTTAAAAGAAGCGATATAAATAAATATATCTAGTTCCTTTTTTTGTCTATCTCTATCTCTCTCTCTCTCTCTGTATATATATATACATATATATATATATATATATATATATATATATATAAGTTTTTCCTGAAGTTGTTGGTGTAGTAAGGGCTTAAAAACTTTCAAACATTAAGAACGGTAGGTTTATTATAATTATTTATTAGCAATGACTCAATCGATGCATGATTTATAAAAAAAAACCAATAATATTTGGGCAGTTAAGAGAACATAAAGAGAATGATTCGTCACATGTAGATAAGTTATCTTTTTCATTCTAAATACTTCATTTCATTTTTATGTCAACGTTTTTCCTTAATAAGAGGAATTTTTAACTTAACTCGATACTTTGGTTTCGGTGGTTAATGCAATATTGCATCAGTTCTCAAAAAAGACTGTGGGAATTCTGCACTTCTTAAAAAAATTAAGTTGCAGCAAAAATTGTATTTCTAAGGGCTGGAGGACAAAAATAAATGATATGTATTACGCTATGCCTCAGAGCATTTGAAAATAAATGAATTCAAGTTTTTCTGAAGAGAAAGGGAATAATGAATTTTTACAAACACAGAAACACGCGCATATATATTTAGATTTCTTTACTGCAATTGCATTAAAAATAATTTATTTATGATTTGAATAGTTTTCGCTTATTCTGACAGCTGAAACTGACTAAGCTTGATTGCTTTTTCTTACAAAGGGATTACAACCGGTATTTCATCCGTATATCTTCAAAAGGATTTTTTGAACCAAATTCTTATTTTAAGTTGAGAAACTTGCTCGGTTATAATCCGATTATCTAAGTAAAGAATGTTTTTGTTGTGTACATGAGCCACATTAAAGAGTGTAAGGTTTATATCCAGATCGCAGTCTATTTCAACAGCTTAATTTTTGCTTAGAATGACGGGACTGTATTCCTTTTGCCTCCACATGTCTTCTATAAACTGTTAAATAACAATCCTCAAATGAAATGGCTAATTCCAGAAAAGTGATTTCATCTGTAGTTAAGTATAATCCAATTGAAGGGTCAAAATAGTTGATGATTTGCGAATAGTAGATTAGTTTTAAGAAAGTTTTTCTCTGCTTCGTAGCTCACTCTTTAAAAAGAATTTTCTTAATTTTCACTAAAAATTGCTTTGTAAGTTTCCATCAAGGATTGACAAAATATTCCTTCTTTCTTCTATAGTTATACATATTTTCAATAAAAAAGTTTATTTTTATTTTTATTTTCTTAAATACATTTTTAAATTAAATATAGTAAGTCCACATTCCAACAAATTAAAAATAATCCTGGATTCTTACCATTTTTTTCTGAATCAACCATATAATTAGCGTTTATTAAACAAAACTTCCATGTAAAATTCTTCTAATTTTTTTTCGTGTGCAAAAGCAATTTACATAATTCAATCAAAAGCAAGCTGTACTGTTATTCCCGATAATTGAGTAGCGATGAAAAGCATAATGGAATTTTGAAAAGGTAAAATATCTCCGAATTAATCTCTATCAAATTAATAGAGTAATGCAGCGCTTATCAAACTGCGTGCCCCCCCTAGGAGGGCGCGATAACTCTACATGGGGGATGCAAGCATATTAAAAAGCCGAAAACGAAAAATTATTTTTAAAAAAAATTTAATTGACTAAAATTAAACAAAATACAATCTGAAATGATAAAAAATAAAATTAAAACTTTATTTTTACACTGATATAATACACTTATAAATGTAACAGTACCGTACAATGTATTTTATAGTTAACTTAAATAAACTAAGTTAAAAACAAGTTTAATAATTACCTGTGACCTCATGGGCTTGTCATATATAAAATTATATACGAAAAGTAACACTTTTTGATAATGTGTACGGTTTAGAAATAATCCATTACCTGAGGATTAAAATTTACGTGATTGCCACCGTTTTTCTCCTGCATATGATATATTGAGGGGAAAATGCATAAATAAGGAAATTCTGATATAAGTAAATCGTTCATAAACATTGTTTAGGTTTTTTTGTTGCATTCCAAAGGCTTCAGAATAATTTTATGGATAGAGTGCACAGAAAAGATTGTACTTTGGAAAGACGTATATATACATCCGGGACCTTTAACACACTGGTCGAGCAAAGGCTATATGTACACCAGTGGTATTTAATAGTCGTATTCTAGCTTTAGCTATAGTATTATTGAGTATGCGTTATGAAAATTATGCTTGATATTAAGTCGCAAATATTTAAAGTTTTAAGGAGCTGTGGAGTTATATCTTTGGTTTATGTATTAATTTTTTCCTCTTTTGCCAACACATTTCTTAAAAAGTATTTACTAATGTAAAAGACGAAATATATATATAGAGAGAGAGAGAAATCTCTCATACACATTTTCTCTTGTATGGAAAAATAAAATTTGAGGCACATGATGAAAATATGACTTTAAAGAAATGTGTTGATTTTTTTTTGTGAAAAGTATTCTTTGCGATGAAATATAGCAATTTTCAATGTTTTTCCGGAAGCAAGTATACTCGTATAAAGAACACATAATATTGGTGATTTACTCGAAGCTCAAATATTTTTTTTCTAATGGGGCTGCGTTTCGGTATTTTTTACCTTTGCACACCTAGTTAATTCCTCCAGTTCTGGTATCACTTTTTAGTGTGGAACCGTATAGGTGATACCATTTGCCACAATTAATGTTGACGCGCAGTTTCCTCCCCAGATGGCACCTGAGCTCTGATAATGCGAAAATGAACTTAGGAATTTAATTTTGCTGAGAGCACCCAAGACAAACGGGGATTTCAAGGGATTTTTTACATGCCCTATAATCATACGACAGGGCCACTGTTGGCTTTCTGCATTACAAAAATCCACCGACTTGGGCCGGGGTCGTACCCGCAACCTTCGGTGCAGAAGGCTAGCGACAAACCAACTACGCTACCCTGTCGGCAAGAAAACTCATATATACATTTTAATCATGTACTTTAATGAAAAAAAATTTAATTTACTTAAAATGTCTCATATACTTCGAAGTTTTTTCGCAAATTTCAATAAATTTGTTACACCAATTTTATGCTTAGGGAGAATCCGGATTAAGTTTTTACTGCATAAAAGAAAACCACAAAAACGCGTAGGGAGTTTTCATTCAAACAATTTCATGAATACATTACTTAAATAAAGACCTTTAATAATTCAATGAACATTACAAATTTTAACCCCTTAACTGGCAATCAAAGTCACGTGATTCCCTCCCCACATTCCCTCTCTTTACTCAGGACAGCGTATCTGGTGCATTACGGGAAAAACAAAAGCATAAATAAGAAAATGTTACTATGTAATTAGTAAATTCTTTGAAAACACTGTCAAAATCATTTCATTATAATTCAAAACAATCAAAATAATTTTTTTCATAGTATGACGTCGTGATACTTTACTTTATTAATTGGTAGCATAAGGGCTCTCACAGCTTTTTGAAAAAAGACATTTTATTCCATATTACTTAAGAAAAACATTATATTCATTAGTAAATTGCCACTCTCAACAGCCTTTCACTGGATAAAGTTATTGTCCCGTTTAAGTTTGAGATCTTGAAATGACTAGCTGCGTGGTGCGGCTGGCCCCGCAAACGAAATTTTCGGTTAGTTCTTTCAATGAAAAAAAAAAAACTTCCGAAACACGCACTTAGAAACTTTTACTTTGTCCCACCATGGATATTGTACTAATAACCATAATTCAAGCTCAAGTTGTAGTTACCAGGTTATTTTTTTAATTACAATAAGTATCGTTATATATGAAACTAGCCGTTACCCTCCCGCTTCGCTGGGTATTTCATGATGTCTTATAAATATATCTGTTTATGTTCTGACAGACAGACAGACAAAAATTTTAAAAATTGGTTTTTTGTTATGAGTACCGTATATACGTTTAGTGCATTAAGTAAAAAGCTGCTAATTTGAAATTACAAACAGACTTTTCAATTTTATTTATTTGTATAGATATAGATTGGGATTATAATAATTATTGTTTAAATGTGACTAAAAATGTAAATAAAAAAAGAAGAAAGGATTAAAACTAACCGTAAAACTTATCAATTTTTTGTTTCTTGTATTGTTTTTTACTTATGAAGACTTGATTTATTATTTTTAAAAGGGCATCCGAAACAGCCGATGCTCTACTTAACTGAACAGTGAGATAACTATCATAAAAAAAATTATGGCACGTGTCAGCGTATTATCATGTGCGCGTAACACTGTTATGTCTCATGAAAAGCATCGGTCACCAGTAACCAAAACAAAGACTTCATTAGCTCAGCTTGGCGTTCAATTTGGCGTTCATCTTGGCATTCAATTTCACGTTCACCCGTATAGTTTCCGTTTCCGTAAGAATACGGGAATAAAATATAGCCTATGTTACTCCCCGTTAATGTAGCTTTCCATTAGTGAAAGAATTTTTAAAATCGCACCAGCCGTTTCCGAGATTAGCCGGAACAAACAGACACAGACAAAAATTTTAAAAATTGGTTTTTTGTTATGAGTACCGTATATACTTTTAGTGCATTAAGTAAAAAGCTGCTAATTTGAAATTACGAACAGACACTTCAATTTTATTTATTTGTATAGATAAAAGCGCATCCGAAACAGCCGATGCTCTACTTAACTGAACAGTGAGATAACTATCATAAAGAAAAATTATGGCACGTGTCAGCGTATTATCATGTGCGCGTAACACTGTTATGTCTCATGAAAAGCATCGGTCGCCAGTAACCAAAACTAAGACTTCATTAGCTCAGCTTGGCGTTCAATTTGGCGTTCATCTTGGCATTCAGTTTCACGTTCACCCGTATAGTTTCCGTACCCGTAAGAATACGGGAATAAAATATGGCCTATGTTACTCCCCGTTAATGTAGCTTTCCATTAGTGAAAGAATTTTTAAAATCGCACCAGCCGTTTCCGAGATTAGCCGGAACAAACAGACAGACGGACAGACAGACAGACAGACAGACAGACAGACAGACAAAAATTTTAAAAATTGGTTTTTTGTTATGAGTACCGTATATACTTTTAATGCATTAAGTAAAAAGCTGCTAATTTGAAATTACAAACAGACACTTCAATTTTATTTATTTGTATAGATAACTCGAGAGGATGAGCAATAAATTAATTTGAATTGAGGATGCGCATGGTATAAGGAACGCTTATGATTTAAGGAAAATGAAAACTCTCTCTCTCTTTGAGACACCAACTTTGTCTCGTAATAGTAGTTCAGATTGTTACATCCTTCGTTACAGGTCTTAACAACTTTAATTCATCGAAAAAAGTGCTTTTAACATTTTAAATTAAGTATAATATATATAAAATACTAGTTTAATTTCGGAAATTACTCTTATTTCACTGTTTTTCAAAACAAAACAAAAAAACTACCAAAATATATGACGGAAATTTAAGGTCCCCCCCTTTTGTTTTAAAGGTATGTTTAAACTAAATAAAAATTATTCACCTGAAAGCAACTATTTTAACCTAATCAAAACAACAGCTATTTTATTTTATTTTCGGAGTTTTAAGAAGTTTAACATTTTTTTTTAAAAATGAAACTACATTATATTTTATTTTACTGAAACATATGAACTGTTTATTTTTATTTTATAACTGTTCAGGATATTTTTATAAAGTCGTGCAAGAGAACTGAACTTATTTCAGCCACTTGCGTAACTTTAACATTGATTTCATATTTACTCGTAGCAATATATAATATTCAATGTATTAAAATAATCATTTCTATCCAATTATATGTTTCCTGTTTTAACTTACGTATAGGAATCAATTTAGTTGGTATATTCTTTCTTCATTCGATTTCTTAAAATTATTTGTACTAGTACTCATGCAACGTATACTGACATTTCAAAATATTCCATTTACTCTATCACAATCGATTTGACATAAGTTCTATAGAAAAAGTCGATAAGAAAAGAACATCACCCATCCACCCTCTTCTTCGGAAGAAATGTCGTTCTATTGGATAAAGCAAACTGAGCAATAATGTTCTTTCCGCTTCAGTCACTTTGCCGGAAATGGACTCCAGTACCAGTCCATGAAACTCGGAATACATTCCTGAACCTTTTCCAAAGACTTTTATTTGCCCCAGTTAACTTCGCTTTTTTTTCCGGGTTAAAGATTAAATCTCTTAAAAGTTTCAATTCGTGTCCCCAGTTGGTATTTATTGTACGATATATCTCTGTAAAAACTGGAATGTAAGGAAATTTACTTTCCCCTGCAAGATATTGAAGAATTACATCCACATAATGTAGTTTAAACTTGAAAAGGCTTTACATTTGTAGATAAGACTTAAGCGCACGTTTTTTTTCTTTCTCTGAAAACAGAAATCTGGACAAATTAATAGAGGTTTTCAATGTGAAACAGAATTAAATGAATTAGTCCTACTGTAAACGCGCGTACAAGCACTTATAAATAAGTTTCTATTACCGTTTTCCCTTTGAATATGCTGTTTTGAAAATAAATATACCATTTCAAATGTACTTCAAAATATTATAACACAAAATTAATAATAATACAAAAATAATACTATAATACAAAATACTTATTAAAATTCAAATTTCGGATCATATAATTTGTTTCTAATGAAATCTTTATAAGCATTTTTAATCCAAACATTCTTTACTTGAACGATAAATAACTAGTTTATGTAAAAAAAATAAGCAAAATCAATTTCAAATTTGTAGTGGCATAAGCATCGGTTTTGATTTATATTAATACGAGTGGAAATCTTAATACTGCATGATTAAATATAATTAATGTTTTATAAGGTGATTTCAACTACTAATTTTTTAATTTTATTTTTGCAATATTAAAATTTTTAATATATGGACATATGCAGGGAGTGAATGAGTTTTATTTTTCATAAAATATTAAAGCTTATACAAGTAACTTTATTAAATACATTAATATTTATGCTGATTTTAATATAAAAAATATATTATTTTAATGATTTGCAAACACATTTTAAACTAAAAACGAAAAAAGGAAGCACTCCAGAAAAGAGCCAGCTGGATTTGAAAATCCCTGTGCATAACACGTTCAGTCAGTTTTATGCACAAATATGCTTTGTATAACATAATGCATAAATATTTTGGATTATAATACGTCGTGACGGTATGTGACAGATGTGTAAAGGATATATTTTAGCCTGATAGTATAAATAATTTCTATTCAAATCGGTCTGCATTAGCTCTCATTTACTATGCCACAGCCTCGTCTTTTCTGAGAAAAGATATGAAGTTGCATAAAGAATAAAAGTCCGAAGAGATAAATAATTAAAGGCCAAATTAGAGACTTTCCTTATTGTTTTGGTCTAAGTGGGTCCACAACAAGACTATTTCGGAAGGGTTGCAGCATCGCGGAAAACATTAAGAGAAGAAACGTTTTCTAACGTAAATCCTTGTAATCTGAAAACAAGTAAGCCCAAAGATCATTGATACAGAGACCATGTAGACAGAGAAAGAGAGAGAGAGATAATGAATATGAACACCCAGCCATCTTCACTCTCAGAGCTCATTGAATTTTCGTTTGCTGTAGGGGCAACTCATTCGACCTCTTCATGGTTTCTTTTGTATAGTTGCTCTTTCAAAGTCAGATTGATGAACAAGGATGCCTTTCTTTCTGGAAAAAGTAAATATATAAGTAAAATATTAACCTAACTGTGTGTGTGTGTGTGTGTGTGTGTGTGGATCTTCTCTATATATCAAAAACCAAATGTACATTATAATTACTATTATTGATAATCTAAATCTATTTGAGTTGAGATTCATTTTCGGAACTTATGGTTTATATTTCAGTAAGCAAATGTTAGGACACATTTATAAATATATTTTTATTCTCACTTTTTATCAAAATAATTAAATATATTTAGAAAAGAATGATGTTTGAGTGTGATGAGCAAAAAATTCAGTTATTCCAGGCTATTTAATGACCTGGTTTGACAATTAATGGGAATTTCGCATCATTTATAAAATTGTCACTACCCTGCTGTCGCTGGGAAAGTTTGAGAAACTCATAAGCAGATATTGATAAAAAACAATAACTTTAATTTACTACAAAGAAATGTTATAAAATATAAAGCGGTCAACTTAATTACTATAATAAAAAATCTGAGGCAAGTAATTATGCCACTTATCTTGGTGATGATAACCACCAGAAAGGGTTGACCCAGCCTAAAGATTTTTTCCCCTTAAAGCAGAGGACTTCTGATATTGATTTTGATAATCTAACTTCTATCACAGGCTAACGACTAACTTCTACACACTATCTTCGCTAGAGTTTAAATATTACTCAAATGAACATAAATCGCGATATTTCCAAGAGAAGCAATTTCATAAGTACGCATCACAGTTTGAAAATATTTTCTCTTAGAGAATTTGCCAATGGTGCAGATTGGAATTGTCTTAAAATCTATATATAGCCTCGTAACAGGATAATTACATTCATATACATTCAAAAGTAGTTACATAACCCAAGGTCTGGTTAATGGCTTACAGATTAATTCTGAATATATATATATATATATATCTATTATATAAAATTCTCCTGTCACAGTGTTTGTAACCAAACTCCTCCGAAACGGCTAGACCGATTCTAATAAAATTTTGTGCTTATATTCAGTAGGTCTGAGAATAGGATGTAAACTATTTTTCATTCCGATATTGCAATTAGTTAAAAAGATATTAATTAAAAACCTTAAAATACCTAATTGTTTTAGTCCTGCGGGTTATTTACTTGGCAGAACTTTCATTCCGTTTCGGCCGAGAGGTGATCCGATGTTTTCCACCATCTTAAAATTGCCATCCAATTTTTAATGTAGAAATCAGACAAAAAATAATTACAGAATCGGAAAGATCATTTATTTCGCCACAATACGGTATAATTTTTTTTTGCAAAATAATGACATTTTCTATTTTTAAAAAGAGTTAAAACTGATGCGTTTTTATGCAAATTATTTCTAAAGTGTTGAGTATGAATTTGTTTTCGTGTTATTAAAACGATATTCTACACTAAATAACTTCAAGCCTTTCTCTTTTACATCCAGTCATTTAAAAAATAAAATTCCCAAAACTTTTGTTTTAAAGATTTTTCAAAAAATACTCAATATTTTAACTTAACATTGAATACCCTAGTCATTTATGAAAATAATCGCACGGAACTTTATTTCCGTATGTAAAAGAATATTATCCGTAATCTGTACGAAGATTGAAAACATTGCTCAAAAATTACAGATATTAAAATTTTGTTTGTGATTTTCGTAAAAAACCGTTTTTGCGAGAAATAATTTAAACAGTATATTTTTTTGTAATTTTTTTTTTTGAAAAGTACTTTATTTTTGCAATTAATTCGTGAAGTTTGAAACCATTACTTAAAAATTATGCCCTAAAAATAAAATAAAAAATACGCGATTTTACAGTTAGCCAATCCTTGGAGTCGAAAAATAGTTTTGCGCCAAAGACCTTTCAACTGTTTAACCGTCGACCTCATCTAACTCAAGGGTTACACTAAAAAGTTCTGCCTTAAACAGGGGGAAATCAGTAAATTTGGCGAGTAAAAAAAAATTCGAGTGAAAAAGTTACTTTTGCTTAAATTTTCGCACTTTTTTCTTTAGAAAATTTTCAAAATTAAATCATTATAGATGTTAGATTAAGATGACAAAATGTATTGAATACATTTCTGACATTCATTTAAAATATTTATCACTATGAAAATTTTTGTTCTCTTTCATAAAACTTATAGTTTACTTTAAAATAATGCCTAATGTATAAATCTTTTTTGACGTATAATTTCATAATAAAAACGCAAAATTTGCCCATTTCGAATTTTTTTTTGAATTATTCAGTTAAATAAGCATAACTTCCTTAGAAAAAAAATAAAAGCTATGATCAAATAAAAAATTCTTCATTATACATTGTGTGTTATTAATATATAAAAAATCACTAAATTGGCATGTCACAATTAATTAAATGAATACTTTTAATCAAAATTAGTATAAAATAATTAATTAATTTTGTTTTGTATTTTATGATTTCTTCTAAAATGAATAAATATAGATGAATTTAAATGAAAAATGATTTTTAAAAAGTCCATTGATCATTTAGAATAAGTGATTAAAAAAATTAAAAGGTCGAAAACTTTTTTTTTTTTTTAAGAATTTTAAAAAAAAAAACTTTTTTTTACAAAACAATTATATTTTGCATATTTTATGATATTTTTCTAAAATGAATCAAAATCGTTGTGTTTAAATCAAAATGATTTTTAAAACTTTTACAATCAATGATTTAAAAAATAAAAAGCCAAAAACTTTTTTGAACAAATTTTAACATAACACTAAAAATACTTAAAACAATCATTTAATAATTTCTTCTTTTATAAAGATAATTGCATGACACTTTTTTCCCGTGTGTCGAACATTTCAAAATATCCTCACAATTTTACTTCAAGATTTAAAATAGTAGTAAAATTTTGTAATTTGAAAAATTTCTACTTTTCTGTCTTTTTTCAACATACAACTATTTCTTAAAAAAAGCTACATTTTCGTTTCCGGGGACTAAAAAATTGCAACGAAAGAATTGAAAAGTGAGTGAGTGATCTATAAATTCAAACTGTTCGCCTATTCGAGGGTTTTTAGCGACAGACCTCGAAATTTTCAACCATGGTCAAGTGACGAGGATGACACTTTAGCTTTTACCCACCTCTCCTAAGTACCACACCACATCAACGCAAGAACAAATTTCGAAAAAGAGAGGTTTAATGTCATAGTTAAAGAAATCACTCACATCGCTCATACACACACATAAGTGCTATCGTCCTGAGGGAAACAGGAAATTCCCATGGGGATTGAGTTATTCACTGGTAAAAGCCCGTGCAACGCCGGGCTAAGCGGAGAGGAAAGAAACAAAGAAGTAAATGTAATTTCGAGAAATAATATTGGAAGTGCTGATTTTGTGAAGAGAAGGGAAAATGTTAAACGAGAAAGCCATGACACGCACTCACGGGCCATACACTCACATCGTACGCGTCACACCCACACAAAAGTGCTGGCGTCAGAAAGAAAGGAGGAAATTAACATGGGGATTAAGTTATACCCTCGGTAAAAGCCCGTGCAACGCCGGGTTGGGTCAGCTAGTATATACGTATATCTATATATATATATATATTGTTTTTCTATTAGTAAAAAACTTTTGCTGAACAAAGATGATTGACCCATAAAGTATTGTTTAACCTGTTTTTACTGACCGAATTCACAGTGTGAGCCTTAGAAATCATAATAGTTTTCCATTTTAGTCTAATGAATCTTTTGGTGTTTTTAATTTTAATAGCTCAACACCTCAGATTTTTAACATTTTTGTTTTTATCCAATTTTAGTACAATATTCTTTTGCACCATTTACTTTACTTATATTTTGGTGGGTTTTTTGATATCCAATTTCATTCACACACATTCTTCGGTTTGTATGAATTACAGTTTGTCTTTTATTATTTGCTTTATTAAACTATATATATATATATATATATATATGAAACCTGTAGTTTTCAATCACGCAACAATCTGGCAACTTTATCTAAAACTAAACGATCATCATCTTTTTTTTATGCATATCTATCGTTCATATCTAAAGTTAAAATATCTGAAATGAATTTTTATCAAAGGAACTTATACTAAGCTATATAAATAAGTTCATTTATATTCTTAGTCCTGATACGAATAATTTCTTACTTGCACTTCCATAGGCTCTGAATTTTGTACTCTATTATAATTCTCATTAGAAATAAAAATATCAGAACGACATATAAATACTTAGAATAGAACGAATCAGTGTTGTCTTGATAATTCTTTATTTAATTAACTTTTGTTTTGCATAAATTATTTATCGTGACTTTCTAATCTAAACTTATTTTTCACTTTCTTCATTTCAAAAAGGAACTAAAACAAACTGCGAATCACCAGGGCTTCCATTTTATTTGTATTTCGGATTAAAGGAATTTTTATAAAAAGGAGAAATTTCTTCATAAGCAATGGTTGTTATTTCGTTGAGAGAAATGAAGGATATATAATAAAATAAATTTAATAATGTGACACAATTAATCATTCGTTTCGTAACGAAAATGGAATTTCAGTCATTGTTTATCAAACAACAAGAATCCGAAGAAATTCATCGTTAAATTATAATGTTTTTTTTTTAAAATTTATATCGCTATTTATAAACTCTTGTATTTCCAAGGTATGATTTATAGCACGCAATAATAAAAATCCATCTCTTCAATAAAACTAAAGACAAAATAACAATCAGAGAATTGTTTTCATTCAACACGTTCCAAATAAATTTAAGAGAAATAATCTTATTTAACAATGCATTCTTATTGTAATATTAAGTTATGTAAGTGAAAAGTAAAAGGAAAAGTATTTTACATACCTTTTAAAGATAAACTTAATTTCTAACTTATTTATATATAAAAACGAAGCAGCTTGATGTCCTCTGAAGTTCATCCAGGTGAACATCTTTGTTTTGTGTATATATATATATATATATATATATATGTATGTGTGTCATGTTTTATACTTTATGCTTTAATTTTTTTTAATAAAATGGGAATTTATCATATTAGGAACAAAATATTGCAATTGTTTACAAAAACAAAAACATGCACAGCACGTTTAAAAAAACATCCATATACAAGGGGTGATCATATGAAAAGGTACGAAACGACACGGTGGGTACAAATATAGACTTTATTCAAAATATACACCATAGGCCTGAGCACAACGATCCCACTGATGAACAAGCCGCAGGATTCCTTGTTCCCAGAATTCCTGTGGCTGTGACGAGACTCATTCCTTCACAGTGTCCTTGAGTACGGCGTCCGAGTTGAAGCGCTTTCCTTTCAGGTGTTTCTTCAGTGGACCAAACACATGGAAATCGCAGGGTGACATGTCCGGACTGTAGGACGGATGGTCCAACGTCTCCCATTGCAACTTGTCCTGTTCCATTTGTGTGACTCTGGAGACGTGTGGACGCGTGTTATCATGGAGCAGAACCACACCCTCCGTGAGCAGCCCCGGTCTTTTGTTCTTGATGGACCTGCGTAGGCGTCGGAGTGTCTCACAGTACACATCGGAGTTAATGCTTTTTCTGTGCTCGAGTAATTCTGTGCTCGCATCATTTGGACGCCGCTTTTTATAAGAGCCTTTGCTCTTTCCTGCGCATGCGGGCACCCGCGCATGATCCGATCCCAGTCAGAGTCTCCAATGGCATCCCGAGATGTCTCGCTACATTCTCCCTTGGCGGAATATGCAAATATTTAACTGTTTCATTTTTATGTCGTTTCGTACCTTTTCATTTGATCACCCCTTGTATATTCTTACTTTTAACTGTTTATAAATATCAAAGAAATTGCACAAATACTTCTTAATCAAAATTTTAAAAAAGGATATCCAAACCACCACAAACAGTGCGACAAATTAAATGTAATGAATACATTTGAACACACACACACAATTTTCAGAGGATTCAATTACATTACTTCAAATAAGTTACAAATACTTTAAGATAAAAACACATGATTATTTGTCTACTCATACATACCTTAAGTCTTTTTGAAATTTCTAGAAAATAAATAAACTAACACACACACACATATATATATATAGAATAGACGTGGCCGTTGAAATGTATTTCTTTATATGGGATTGTTGAGCTAATCCTGTGATTAATGAAAACTGTTTTATTATACAACTTGAACACATAAAGAAAGACAGGGATGGCACAATACACACACACAAACCAAGCTGCATCCGGCTACATGTTGACGCAGACAAATAGTACAAAAGCGAAAGAGGGAGCGGTCTCCAGGAATCTCACTTTTTATAGGCAGCTCAAATTATATGATCTGAGTGGGTAGCTAGATGTAGTTTAAAATACTCTCGTTAGGCGTTGGCCTAATTTATTACTAAAATTTTGGTCCTGAAGGGATGGACCAACGGTAATTAAAAGTTATTAAGAATAATTTAATGGGGATTATTACATTTCCCCCTCCATCAGACGCGTGTGTGCACCAGTGCCCTTGGCCCACACTCGTGTCATAGAGATATTAAGTACAAAATAAAAATTTTAAGTTAACATTATTTTTAAAAAAATCCCTTCACTTTAACATTAACATAAAAATATTCGAGAATTTGCAAAAATATAAATTTAAATTGTATACAAATTTTGAAACAACCATCCACCACCTTATTACTTTTGTCTATGATTTCAAAAATATTAATTCCTAAGATATAGAAAATAATTTCTTAAAATTTATCTGAAATTTTATACAAGAGCACTGAGGGTGAAAACAGGCTGAAAAGAAACAAATTAAGAGATTTACCTACTCCTTACACAATCATTAAGACAAGTATTCCTTCTTATCGTGTATATGCTGCACAATAACTTCAAAAACTAAAATTTCCTAAAACTGGAAATTGCACATCAACTAAAGAGATTTTTTTTTATCCATGACTTTTTTTTATTTATATTATACTTTTATTCTGCAAAGGGTACACGTTTGGAGGTAATAGTATTTTGATAATCAAAGGTGTATTTCCTTTGAGGTACTCACTATGCACAAACCTTACAAAACTCTTCCTATTTATTATTTCTTCTAAATGTAATCATTTGCCTATTTATATTTATTTATTTAGTTATTAGTATTTTCTCAGCCTAAGTGCTCTTAAAACCATTATTATTTCAAACACATTAAAGTTGTTCATTTTCATATGAAATAAATTGTATCATTCTAATAAAAAAAATCTTATAATGACCAAAAATTCTTAAAACCACATTATAAATATATATCAAATAGTATCAACATAAAATTATCAAAGTAAAAATAAATCTTTGGTATTAATTCAGTAAAACACTTGAAAACACTGTAAAGTTATGAATTCTCATCTTAAAAATCAAAATAAAAAATATCATTATAAAATATATGCATTTTACCTACAAAACAAAATGTAGCATTACGTAAATTTAAATCAAAACTTCAAAAGGTAAAGCCGAGATCCCTGGAAACGTTTTTAAAATGGTAAGTTTATAAAAATAACATTCACAAAATTTAAATACAATCGAAAAATAAAAATAATTTGTTACACATATATTGAAAAAACATTAGGAAAAACCATAATAACAGTACAATGGTGGTAGGGACCAAAGAATAATAAAAATAAACGATTGGGGTAAGACCCATAATATTGAAAGAAACACTGGGATAGAACCAGACACATAAGAAAAATTGCTGGGGTATAACCAGGCTTATAAAAAATGCTGGGGTAAAACCAGGCTTTAAATAAAAAAAAATATATGGTACCACTACCGCATACTACACCATTTCATATGGAAAATTTTAAAACATTAATTTCTTCAAAATATCTAAATCATAAATTAAAATCATTGTAAGTTTCTGGATCAAAATAGATTATTAGAAATAACACTTTAGATTTGTTTTCAAATTATCAATAGGCATATTAATTACAATATGGCTCGTCAACATTTTAAGATAATTTATTAAGAACCAGTAAGAAAAAAATATACAATCAATTTAGAGTTAATAGCATATAATTAAAATGACAAGAGTATAAAAAAGAAAAACTTATTAATGATGAAAATATCGTTGAGTTGTACTTTTTCACATAACTTTCAATTTTACCAAACACACATCTCGCGCACTTGAAGGTTAGAAATATTTTTTTTTTCCATTTGAACCAGAACTGTTGAATGAATTGTAGACTGATTTTGTTTTAACAAATTGATATAAATTTTTTTCTTTTACTGCTGGTGTTGTACCTTCTCACAAAAATTTTCAATTTACCTAAAACATATCTGGTGTGAACTCATTAATTTTTTTAAGAAGATTTCTTTTCATTATAAAACGCGCACAAATGAACAGGCATTTTCTATCCAAAGATTTTCAATTGAAACACTTTTTTTTCTTTTTCTTTCTGGTGCATATTGTTGCAGATTATGAAGATTAAGATTTTCAGACTGAACACAAATCAGAAATATTTTCTATGCAAGGAGCAGGAAAACGGGGAATCCTCGCATGTTGAACATTAATTCTTTTTTCTTCCACTAATCCTGTCAGGGCAAGTGGTAACGAAGATTCTTTTGATTTCTTTCCCACGCAAATAACGATCGTTGCGACTAATGAAATCGACGTGGCCGTTGAAAGGTATTTCTTTATATGGGATTGATGAGGTAGTCCTGTGATTAATTAAAACTCTTTTATTATACATCTTGAACACATAAAGAAAGACAAGGACGACACAATACATACACAAACCAAGCTGCTGCCGGCTACATGTTGACGCAGACAAATGCAAAAGCGAAACGGGGAGCGGTTTCCAGGAATCTCAGTTTTTATAAGCGGCTCAAATCACATGATCTGAGTGGGTAGCTAGATGTAGCTTAAAATATTCTCGTTAGGCGGTTGTGTAATTTATTACTAAAATGTGTGTCCTGAAGGGATGGACCAAAGGTTATTAAAGATTATCAAGAATAATTTAATGGGGATTATTATATATATATATATATATGTGTGTGTGTGTGTGTCTTTGTGTCAACTCTCTTAATTTAAAATATCACTATTAAAATGCTTTTAAGTATAATAAAAAATAGGTAGATCAATTATTAACTATAATGTGCCTGTAAAGCCAGAAAACTTAAAAGGCAATTGTTATGAATTTAAAGAATTCATAGATAAACATCACCAGTATGTTATTACTGGTGACCTCAATATTTTAAAAGAAAATAATCAGATATTTAATGAATGAAGGTAATGGTTTTAGACAAATAATTTTTAATAATTATAGAATTATAAAATAATCGATTATACAACCATATTGGGCAATTCGCTTACAAATTTGCTATCAAATATATCATGCATTTAGCGGCTTTCACAAAATGTTAATGTAATTTACACAGCAGATTAATAAATTAACTTTAACACAAATAATAATATCTATTTTAATGATATTAAAAATCAGATTAAAAAATTGCAAAATAAACTTATTATAGTTTATATTGATAAAGTGCCAGGAAATTTTACCTTCATATGTAAATACTAATATAAATTATAGATCAACAATCATTTTGATGATAATACAGCTTTTATTAAGTCATCAATTTATGATAGAAAATAAATAATCCAATTTTGGCTTTTCATAAACAATTAAACATGCAAATTAATAAAAAGTTTAAATTTCCACATGTATTTCTTACTCCTAAATTTCATAAAGACCCAGTCAAGTTTAGAACAGTTATTAATGGTTTTAATCAGCAAATCAGACAAACTTTTTCAGGAATAATTACAAGATACAATAAATAATCTTAAATCTACAGATATACTTAAAAATAGTAAAGAAATGATTAAAGATAAAAAGATTTCTTCAGTATATAGTTTAAATTTTGAAGATCTTTTTAAATCTATTAATATTGATGATATGATAAAAATATTGTTAAATTACATAAAGATAATTTATTTAAAAATGTCAAGTATGATAGATTTGGTTCTCTGCATAGGTTTGTTCTAAAAGTATGTATATCATAATAGGAACTATTATCAACAGATTAAAGGTTTGCCACAAGGTGGCCGAACTAGTAACTGTCTTACCAATTTATACGATCAACCTGCATTATCCGGCAAAGTTACTGTTATTTTTGGAAACTGATTCAAGGATCTTATTCCACACCCCGAAATACGCCGGGCAGTTACTTTTCGTGTATTTTGATTTACAATATCCACTTCCACAGACACATGAGCAAAGCGACATTTTGCGAATTTTCCCGTTTTCCGGAATCTTCGCATTTCCAGCAGTAACAATTTTTTGCCGTGATTAATTTAAATAAAAATTGTTCTGTGTTTTAAGTTGAACGAAATGACACACAATATGCAAAATTATATTATGATCGGTTGAAAAGATTCGAAGTCCCTCGCGGGAAAACACTGGACCACGTAATTTTTATTTATAAAGATATATACACTGTTGTTTGTAAAAAAATGCAACACCATGAAGGAATCATTAGTATTAAATGAACTTGGAATCATATATCAATTACAGGATGTTACGTAAAATAGTAAAATTTCAGAACCACCGTGCATGCGTTGCGAGCGCAGTGTTCCCTGAACTGATGCTGAAAGTGTATAAATAGAGGGATGTAGAGGGACGTTGAAAAAAATTAATGTTTAATTGTAAATGGCGAACTTTTAGTGAGTGTCTAAGTATGAATCCACGACAAAATAAGTAGAATTTCTAACAACTTGACGAGTTTGAACAGGGGAGGATTATCGATCTTAGAGAAGGAGAATTTTCCTACCCTGCATCATGAGCTCGTGTGCAGCGGAGCAGTTCCACAGAGCTGCAAGTTTGGAAGCAGTGAACTATCGAGCACCGAACAACTTGAAAAAAACTCCCAGTGGATGACGTAAGGTGACGTCAGCGTTAACGAACAGCATAGTGGCCTAAAATCTGGATTTGGGATGCGCTCAATTTGCTACGAATTGAGAGAAATCTCAATAGCATCAGTTACGTCCGTGAAATGCTACAGCCCAAATTTATTCCCTTACTTTAAGGCATCCCTGTAGCTATCTTTAAGCTGGATAATGTACGTCCACATGTTTCTAAGACTGTTTTAGATTACTGTTCAGGGCAACTCATGCAATTTCTTGTTTGGCCTGTTTATTCACCGGATATGTCGCCTATTGAACATGTGTAGGATTTGGTTTGTCTGTGTCTCACTCGTGATCCACTTCCTTTCGCTTCAAAGACGAAATTTTGCTGTGCATACAAGCAATATGGAGTTCTCTTCCACAAGCAGACATTCAAAATCTGTTTGATTCCATGCCATGCCGTATAGCAGTATTTATTGCAGCGCTTGGTGTCTACATCAAATACAGGTTTCGGACTCTTAATATTGTTTTCTTTGAAAAGTTTGTCCTTCGTTTGTATTAATACAAGTCAGTTTTGCATTAAACTTCATTTAATCCTGATTATTCCTTCAGGGTGTTGCATTTTTTACAAACAACAGTTTATATGAATGCTGCTGTACGACTGTTCTCATAAATAAAATATTTTAGATAAAAGTGGGATTTAATAGGTTTTTTTAGCTAGTCAATCTTCTTCCCTTTTGTTAATAATACTGAAGCGAAATCATAATAGAAATAATAGATATAAATTCTAGATCCATCACAAGAGAAAGGTAACTTACCTAAAATTGCATTCAAAAATCCATAGTCCGTGCTAAGTCTAAACACAACAAATACATTAATGCCAGAAACTAGGCCCAAATACAAATTCAAAACATGGAATTGGGGAAATTGTAGCACTTAGCAAAAGTATGAAATTAATGGAAACAAAATAATTAAACAGTTTGTAAAAATACTACCGTTACATGAGGGACACTGTAATTTTATATGTATTTCAATAAATGAAAAACACACTATAGCTAAAATAAAGCTAAAGGAATAATTAATTTTAACTGTAATTGGAATATGCAGATAACTACCAGATATTAACTAGAAAACACGATAAATTTATATTAATAAACTAGAAGTATTTTAAGGAATTTAATCTTTACTACTTAGAATTTTTTTATACAAATAACTATTAATAAAATAAGTTCGGTATTTTTGTGAACTAAGCAGCATTTAATAAAATATTTATAATTTTTATTTTTTCTGATTTTTTCGAAAAAATAATTTTTTTATATGTAAGTAATAAAATTTTTGTAAATATATATTATATTATATATATATATATATATGTATATATATTCTGGAAGTGTGTCGATAGTTTGAAAACTTGCGAGCATTCTACAACAAAATCTATTCAGCAGAATTGCATGAAAACTAGGCAATGACAGAATTACATCAGGGGAGTTTTATCCAGGGTAAAAACAATGAGTTTCAAAAACCACCACTAGATGGCATTGCGCAATTTAAACTATTGGAATATGCAAATGTTGTAATCATAGTAACTCTGTGTATGCGCAGCAACCTGCGGAATATAAAGATGCTAGAGCGAACCGCAGTCCTACTCGTTTCTAAGTAAAGGAAGATGACGCTGACTCTCCAAGAACGTGCTTTACTGGTTAAATTGTCTCACCAAAACGCATAAAATTGGCTACTGACTAAAACTTCGATTCTTGAATCGGTTACGAAAAGATCTACTCTGGAGTCAAGGACTAACAAACTTGATAAAGTGTTGCAGCACAGGTAGATGATGATGTAAGGGTCGCAAGAGAAGAAAGATAGATCCGAAACCACAGGCAACATTAGTGTTTAGCGTATTAAAGCATCTGTTGACCAACCTCATTTTACGGTTCATAAGATTTTTCGAAAGGCTTTACGCTACCATCCATCTAAAGAGTTGCTAGTGCAGCAGCTCTTTCCGGATGATCAGGATAGTTGATAATTTTTGCGTTGAGGTTTCTTGCGCGATTTGAGTTTCATAATGAATGTCCATCTAAGATTCTGGGGAGTAAGAGGTTCAATTTCATCTGGAATGTGCAGTCTACACGCATGATTGCCGTATTTAGGCTGGTTACACACCCACATCAATTCCTACAAATTCCATTAGACTCTTAGCAAGTAACTTTCGATGTAGCTTTACTGCAGCCTTCATTGGACCTGTGACATGCACCGACAACAATACGCTTAATAATTAGGGCAATCCGTTATTCCGACTCTTCAGGCAAGTTGATGTTATACAACTACAGTATTTATGCAAGATAATGTTCCTCCATGTTTCGCCCGTTCTAGGAAATAACGCTATTGCTCCTCTTCTATTTCGGTGACGACAGAATCATCTGCCGGAGTTTCCCTACAGCTTGGCCTCCCAAATTCCTCGATTTGAATCCTTGAGGCATTTAGTTGTGGGTAACCTCAAGGCATGGTCTACAATGATTCTATCATATTCTTCTCGACCTTACAAAAAGCATCGAATGACTTTTGGTAAAATTCTCCAGTTCAACAGTTGAACGTGCGATCGCTATGTTCACAATAAAGATATGACACGCCACCTGGAGGTGGTTTTTGAAACTAATTATTTTTTCCCTCGATAAAATTCCCATTATTTCATTCGGTCATTACCCAATTTCCATGCAATTCCACTCTAACTTTTTAGATGGTGGCCTTTGTTCAGTTAAATGTATCAAATGTACCAAATGGAATCTTCTATCATGGAGTAATAATTAATTGATAAGCATTCTTCCCCTAAGTCCTCGATTGCAGACCTGTTTATTTGACATCTTCATTTATTGTCTGATGCATTAGCAAGACTTTCTGGTTGTGATTATTCAATAAAGAGATATGTTACATATGCATGGCTGGCCATTGGTACCAGCTACGTACCGACGATATTAACACGTAGTTGAAGGATAGTTATGTTTTTACCTGTGAGATAAGTGTTTTATTGTGTATTATGTTTTAATGTCTTGGATTAATGTTAGTTATCTTAGTTAGATTTCTATTTTAATGCAACCCTTTATCTCACACATCTACAGATTGCTGACTTACTGCAGATTTTCGTTTAATATTTTGGAATCACTGAAACAAAATTCAGGGCGCTGCACGTGTCTAATCTCAGCTTTGTACGTTTAAATCCAATACCAGCTATTTAATTAATTTAGTGCTTACAAAATCATCTAACACACAAGGTCAGAATGTTCTCACCATACTGAAATGCCAGGTATTAGTTAGCAGTTCAGCTCTTAAAATACTAATATTAGAGGCACTTAGTATTTTAAAATTTAGAATATTTAATTTAAAATTATAAAATTTTAAAATTTATATACTTTTGTACATAAAAGCAGGTTTACGACCAAGTCGTTGTTGATATAGAAACAGTTTTCATTATGCAAAATTCATTTACAGATTCTGCATTTGGTAGATCTGATTGAGATGTTTTAAACTCACAGCCTCCTGAGACAGGAAATATTTTTCTCAGACATGGACTGCCTTGAGTGTAGTTCGGTCTCATGATTCACCATCTTTAAAAATTGTGGAATTCCCAACAGGTGCAATCATTTGGAATTTCAGTTAAGTTCCCCATCCAAAACATCCGTAGTAATTATTTCAATGTGAAGGATATCTGTTAATCACTGCTTTCAGATGTGATATTTAATAAATCCGAGCCCTCTCAAGACTGAGCACTTGGACAATCAGAAGAAAGAGTTGAAAAATTAGGTAGCACCTTGAAAATCTTTATTGCAATAACATACAGAATCTTAGTTACACCATCAGTAGATTAATTATTTGTTGATTTTCAAGTATGAACAGATCTTTTGAGTTGGTGTGCAGCAAAACAACCAGATTCGACTAGCTTTTTGAAACATTGGTGACAATAAAACAAATAAATAAATTAAGTTCAAAAGAATAGCCAAAAATAGGTGCACAGTGCTTCAGACATCTATCTACTTGCTTAAAAACAACTGCCATAAGATACATGGACGGAAAAATAAAACTAAACTCTAACTTAGTTGGCTGTCAGTACATTAATGTGCCAACAAAGTTCTATTTAAAATTATTACAATATTCATGTTCGCCAATAATAAAAATGTTTTCCGTCTTAAACAAGATACAAAATAAAAATTCATATATTTTGATATTAAATATACTTTCAAGGACAAACCAGATAATGCAATCAGTCAAAATGTCATTTGAGCATGCTGTTTAAACCCCATCCCCTCCCTCGAATACTCATCACTAGAACCTATTGCACCATATATCTTGGAAAATTGAGGCAAAAAGAAGTGTCCTTTCAAATATCGTCAGATATTCGTTAAAATATTTGTTCATATTATTTTAGTGAATGGTTCTTTTAAGTGCCTTCATATATACATATATATTGATAAATATAATCTATTTTAACTCTTTATATGTATATATATATACTCTTCTGTCTCTCATATCATGTCTCTTATATGCTCTCTTATATATATAAAAATTAAAATAGATTATATTTCAATCTCATTATTTTCCAACATTTTGTAATAAAATACTTGAAAAATTATGAAGGAAAAGATAACATATAGTTTGATTCGGAATTATTTGCAGGAAATAAATATGTTTTAAACTTAGAATAAATACTTTCAAAAGATTTTGCATCAATAGTATAAATGTGTAAGTTATAATTCTATACATCAATTACTCGTATAGTTAACAATATCATTACAAACCATTTACAGCACCTTCCCCTATTTTAGTTCTACAAAGTCGCCATTCAGTCATTACATATACTAAATAATTCATGTTAGTTATATTCAGAAGAATGACATATTCCTTGTTTCATGACAGACGTTCAAACAACAATTACAAGCATAAAATATTTTCAACAGATTTCTTTTGATCCTTGGAAGGTGATGCTGATGAAATGTTTGTGTCATTTTGTAAATTGCTTGCATATTGAAAATTGTATGCAGAATATGTAAATATTATCTAATTATAAAATTTCATTATTCTCAATGAACAAATAAAAACATAACTGTAAATCATCATTAGCTTTTAAAAACCTCATAAAATGTAGATATTTCAGGCATAATATTTATAATACTAATTTCAAATCTATTTCAGAAACATTAAGCAATATTATATTTAAAAGTAGCTTTCACATCATTGTCAACAATCTATGGTAATCGATCCATATAAGGAATATATTAAAATGAATCATCATAATTTCTTTAATAAAATTAAATCCTCTCTCTCTAGCATATATCATAAATTAGTTTAGTAACAATCAACTACAACCCGTCAGCTTTCAAAATTTATCAATTCTAGGCACAATAAAGGTCAATTCAGAACCATTGAATTTCAGACGCCCACTGGAAGAGTAGCAAGATAGGCAATGGTTTATCAGAAATTTAATAATGGCAGTTCAATGTATTTTCCCAAGGTTTCAGGGTTAACACTCTAACAATCAGAAACATTGGTAAAAGCGCAGGCAACAAGTTATTAACAATTCAGATCAGCACACGGTGCCGCTAAAGTCATTCGACACTTATAGTGAAAGTATGTGGTTGAAGCGTTTCAAGTGTCCTTTGTCTCTATTTAGGTATTTATCTGGTTCAACCTTGGACTTATAACAGTTTCTGAAGTTTGAGTAAGATAAAATATATAATAAGGTGTTAAGGAAGAATTAAATAAGGTTTGGGGCCAGCTGTTAGAAAGTATTGGGCCTTTAAGGAGTTTAAATTAAAAAAATAAAACCTTTTATTAACACATTCCATGTTTTAATGATTTTCATGTTATAGTTTATGCATTAGCACGTGCTTAGAATATTTTGCTCTGTGGCCAAAGTGTTATTCAAATATATTAATAAAATAAATTTTGAAAAAGCAATAATTAAGAGAAGCAATTTATATTGTATATTAGTTTAGAAATGTTATTCAGTAAGTTCTACCATAAAAATTAAACTATATTTGATGAAGTTTTCTACATTAAACTGTTAATTTCAGGTATAAAATGATATTGTTGGTTTATATGCGTCCTAAATTGACGCCGTCAACGTCTTAGTAATTTTTAAGTAAACACTATAAAAGTTTTATTTGAGTAGAAAATCATTACAATATGAAATATTAAACAAAGCAAATATTATAATTATTGATTTTTATATTTGAGTTAAGATCTATTCCTAGGTGATTTGTACTAAACTCCTGCGATAGGCCAAGGATTTATTGATATATTTTTTCACGCTTTTGTTTTATGGTAATTGAGTTTCTTAAAATTAATTAACCTTATGTTAACATTGAAAAACAAACGGTAGAATTTTGTTGAAATATATTTGCAGAAAAATTTATTTCAGATTTTATGGGTTTATTTTATTTTCTTGAAGGATTAGATGTAAAGTTTTGATAAGTTTCATTCAAGTTTATTTTGATGTTATCTATAACGCCCTGTTTTGAGTGCTAATTAGACCGACATGGTTCTCTATTTCGTGTACTTTTCCATTTCAATAATTTCTAATGTTTTGTATTATGAAACAGTAGAATAGTATTCGAAAATTCGCAGAACGGAATATATACCTACATACAGAATTCTTAGAAACAAAACATAAAAATAAATCACATTTCCTATATATACATATACCTTTTATGGCCAATCATGGAAGCTATGCCATCATCTTCATATCCAGAAGGAATATGGCCCTCAGTGGGCCAGAGATATTTGGCAGTTTCCTTCTGTAACCCTCATTAACCTTCATTCGAATTTTCCTGTTTACAGTTCTAAGTCCAGATTCCTTGACATCAATCTCTCGGCCTTGAGTGTCACCTTCAGATCAGTGACTTTGAACTGAAGTATCTTTTGAAGGTCTCATCATTAATCATCTATAATGGCATCAGTTCATTCTGTTATTTCTAATATTATATGTATCTTCTATATCTCTGAGTATACG